>WWET01002860.1:161989-174971 GCA_011038615.1 Limnodynastes dumerilii | reverse complement strand
CTTTCAACCAAAAGTGGTTTCTTCTTACCACCATCAGTCAGGAGAATGTGCTTCCGGCTTTTCTCCCACCATCCATTTCTAATGTCCAGGAAGATTTGGTGGCTTTAGATGTGGTTAGAGCCTTGAGGGTTTATGTGTATAGAACAGCGCAGTTCCGAAAGACAGACTCTCTGCTAGTTCTTTATGACGCTCAAAAACGTGGATGGCCGGCTGCGATTCAGCAGGCTTACAAGGATGCTGGTAAGCCGGTGCCTTCTGGACTTTCGGCCCATTCTACTAGATCAGTCAGTGCATCATGGGCGGCGAGTAGAGGGGCGTCAGTGCAGCAGCTGTGTCACGCAGCTACCTGGTCCTCCATCCACACATTTACAAAATTTTATAAATTTCAGATTTTTGCATCCCAGGATGCGTCCTTTGGAAGAAAGGTTTTGCTACCGCCTTAAACTGAGCGTTCCCTCCTTTAGGGGACATCTTTGGTATATCACCCATGGTAACAGTGTCCCCCAGATGTGAATGAGAGAAAACAGGATTTATTGTTACTCACCGTTTCTCTTAGATCATCTGGGGGACACGGCGCACCCACCCTCACGCTCAATGATAATAGGGTTCTCTGAATCTTATGGGGTTTTTTTCTTCTCCTCTATTACTTCTCTCCTGGGCTTTGTTATTAAAACTAAGGTCCAGTGGGGGTTGGAGAGGGGAGGAGCTTACCTCAATAGTTTTATTAACTATCAAGTGCCCAGCTCCAGTGTGCCTCTACCAACCCATGGTCGCAGTGTCCCCCAGATGATCCAAGAGAAAAGAATTTAACGGTGAGTAACAATAAATCCTGTTTTTTCAGTAATATAAAATTTTAGTTGTTGGAAAGCATGTTTAAATTTTAACAACTAACTTTATAGTTAAAGATATAGGACCAGATCATAATTAAGAAATTCAGCTGACTGACGTAGGCTAGGTATGTAAGTCAACTATGAATTGGCACTGCACATGCTCAATTGTAACATAAAGAAAGCTGTGCTTAAAAATCACAGTACAGTAGTAATATACAGACAAGCAACTGGTATTCATTAAATATATTTAAAATAAATTTATTAGTGACCATACATATATGATAAAAAAAATCAGATAAAACAGCACCATATATGAAGACAATACTGATTATAAGACTTTTGCTTCAACAGCAAAAATGTTATTGATCCAGCTGACAAACTTAACACAGCAGAAATGATACTGAGCCTGCAGACAGGCTTAACGCTGAATGGGAAATAGGTCACGCAGTACAAGGCTTACACCCCACAGGGAAACCTCCTATCGAGTAGCTCCGTGGTCTAAATGGCTAATGCCCCAATGCAAAGCTGTTCTATGAATGCACATAAATCTGTAATCGCAGGTAATTGCAGGGTAAAGATGGTAAAAAAAGACAGAAAGTGCTCAGTGCATTGTTGTTTACAGTGATGTATTTGTGACCTTTACTTCTCATATATAAGTCAGCTGTTCTCTATGGTTCCATCTCAGCAGAAGGAGTATTGTAAATTCCCAAATTATTGTGCAGCAGCTGGGCTTCCCCGATGCTACATGCTCATATTAGATTATGTAAGTCCTGATGGTGTGGAGGATAGTCAGAGTGGTGGTAATGGTGCTAATAGTAAACACTTTGCAACGCGTTTCGTCTAAAGGTTTAAGACTTTCTCAGGCAATGTCATATAAGAGCAGGAACCACTTTTAAATACCTCAGTCACAGCATACAATTAATTAGATATTAGGTATTTAAATTGTACAGTAAGGGCTTGGCTAAACCCTTACACACAATTTACAATTGCGTATGCCAACAGATGCGTGCAAAATATTTAAAGTAGGAACCTGGCCACAGAAATCAATTCAGCGCATAGAAATGCAGGGGGAGGGGGAGGGGGAAAGTAACCTGAACTCTAGTGTGTGAATTTTTTTTATGCTTAAATACATACATTAGCCTCTGCAATGGAGAATAACGCAAAGATGTAGCACTTAAAAATTTGGATCAGGTCCATAGATGGAGCTGGTGGAGCTTGAGCTCTGGGTGCTGGCAGACCAAAGGGGCACTGCAGAGAAATCGCCAAATGCTATTTCCAGATCCCTAATATACTATTATTACATGTGAAATAATATTATGGGTCTGGAATGGCACACTGTAAAATGTACAAGTGGTGAATATCATGGGTCTTGAAATGACACATATTAAATGTATGTGGGTTATATCAGGGGACTGGGAATAGCACATTATACATTGTATGTGACAATTCCAGACCCATAATATACCCCACATGTGCTTTATATAGTGTGCCATGTGCAATATGTGTAATGTAAGGCAGACAGGAAGGGGATGTGTTATGGCAGGGGTGGGGGGGAGACATGTGTAATGTAAAGACGACATGGAGGGAGATGTGTAAAGAAGAGGGGCAGGGTGGACCATGTATATGGATGGGTTGTAGGGAGGAGGAAGTGTTTTAGAGAGGGGGCACAAGATGGCAAGTATGTCATTAAGGGTGAGAGACCAAAAAGGCAATTGTGTAACAGAGGAAGAGAAACATGTAATGGGGGTTGGGGGGTAGGACATATGTAATGGCGGCTAACTTCATTCTTTCCACAGACCCCTAATGCAGTAACAAAAAATGTGAGGCACGAAGAAAAGAACTCAAAAGTCAACATTCATGTAAGTAAATACAGCACTTCCTTTCAGCCAATAATTAATAGGCAACATGCCCACTGCCTGGCACACTACACTCCCAGAGGACAGGGTTGGGAGGTGCCGCAGCATTCACTTGCTCCAGGGTCCATTAATCCATGCTACAACTCTGTTCATGAATATACACAAGTTTAAACAAAAAATAATAATTTGGTGATTTCTAAAGAAGGAGAATCAGAAATCTATAACTAAAATATATTGCATATTTCTATCCTATATATCACCAACTGGTGTGTGTTATCCACTTTTATACTTTTTGGTAAATGATCTAGCCTATCATCACCTTATGCTCCTTATGTCTTCTGTAAGTTTATCCCGCCCACTTAGTGTGTTAGCTGACATGAGCAGGGCCCTCCATCCTAGTGTTGTTCCCTCCTCCATCACTCCCCCCTCACTTCGTACCCTCTTATCCCCCTCTGCTAACCTTTTCCCCCACCCCACCCCACCTGTCAATCTCTCACTGTGCTCTATTCCTCACATTTTGCCTTGCTGACTGTCACTTTATTGTGTTTTTGTGATATTTTTACATTTGTATTGTATTTTATTATGTATTATGCTGTCCATCCCTACCCTGCATGTCTGTACTGTATTTTTTTGTTGTATTTAGTACGGGCTGCGGACACCTTGTGGCACCTTATAAATAAACGATGATAATAATAATAATAATAATAATAATAATAATAATAATAATTTGACATAACTTTCATCCTGACAACTACTAAGCGTGTTGTGGCCAGGAACAAATACCTCCAAATGATAACTCTTTATCAGAAACTTTATTGGCTCAAATGATCCTGTTATTGTTATGCTCAAACACAACATGCCAAATCCACTTCCTGCCTCCTTCCCTCCCCCTCCTAATCATGTTCAGGTCCTACAGTTTTAATGTAAAACAGATGTGCTGTAGTGGGGCATCTTAAAAATGGAATTAGACAAGTAAAAAAATAAATAGAAAAATGTAAAACCAAATAGAAAATCTGTTAAATATGTGTCAATCAAGGGTTTAGGGGCTGATACAGAACTAAGTGCAAAAGAAACAGGTGTGGGTCACCGCAACGAAAGTCTGATTTGCAAAAAATCAGATTCCTCCCAGCCAGTTGCAAACTGGTTGGGATTTCGATTGCATATACCTCGAGCAGGCATTGCAATCGATTCACAGAGCACCAAAAGCTCAGTTCGCTGAAATGGTAAGTAAAAATAGTACCTTCCCTAATTCTAACCCTAACCCTCCCCTCTCACTACCATAACCCTAACCCTCCTTTCCTGGCAGCCTGACCCTAACCCTCCCTTCCTGGCAGCCTCACCCTAACCCTCCCTTAATTGGAGTCTGAACCTAACCCACCATTTCCTGCAGCCTGACCCTAACCCTCCCTCCCCTGCAGCCTGACCCTAACCCTCCCTCCCCTGCAGCCTGACCCTAACCCTAACCCTACTCTATCCTTCCCTCCCCTGCAGCCTGACCCTAACCCTAACCCGCACAAATAATTTACTTACCTGTTCCAGGTCCGGCGATAGCAGCGGCAGTGGTCCTGCGGAGGGATTTCACAGACGGCGGTGGGATATCGGTAAGTGTGAAAGTGAATGCGTGAAGTATGCCGCCCATACTCACCCATTCATAAAAAAAAAGGAACTTTTGGATGTCCCTTTTTCGTACCGGAGATTGTAAACGAAAGAAACACATCCTGCATTCTGTAAAACCAAATGCAAATAATAGATATTAATATAGGATCTAATAATGCACAACTGCAGCCTTGCATATTATTAATGTAACATTTCCCTCTCTAATACTATGTAGCACACAGAGCAGAGGAGGTTAAAGAAGTGCCTAATACCCTCAAAGTTTGCGATGACATCCCAATATGGTCACCTTCTAGATACCAATCTCATCGATGTTGGAAGGTATTTCATCCTCATCAATACTGTGATTAAATGTACCTTATAAAAAATGTGTCATTCACAAAGTCTCTTTGTTTACAGCTCATAAAGATTTTTTTGAAGTTTGAATTTTTTTTGTATTTTCAAATTTTTATTTCAGTTTTTTTTTTTTACAACTTTCCTTTTCATGAGATACTGCAGATCCAGAGCTACTCCCACTAGTGTATTTACGCTCGCCGCAGTCGTAAAAACGCTGTTTTGCATGTTCTGCGCATGCACACGGCAGATGTTACGACCTGTAACTCTAAACGTACTGATGAGCATACGATCACCAGCGTAATTACGGACGAAGGGGCGTGCCTGTTATACGCTTCCCGTAAATACACTTCGGAGGTGGGGTGAGGCATTTAAATCGTACAGTATGGGCGTGCTTAGCTGCGTAAGTACGTTCATCCATTACAGCCGACAGGAGTTACGCATGGAAAAGTTAAGGTAGGATTTGGTAAGTGTAAAACGGCAAAAATACATACGACCGAAGGGAGTGCATAGTATTTATGGACGCGTAAATATATATGGCCCTCTGCTCTGTCCTGCTCCTGTGTCTCTTCCCGCTACTCTCCTGTGTCTGGCCCTCTGCTCTGTCCTGCTCCTGTGTCTCTCCCTGTTGCTCTCCTGTATCTGGCCCTCTGCTCTGTCCTGCTCCTGTGTCTCTCCCTGTTGCTCTCCTATATCTGGCCCTCTGTACTGCGCATGCGCGCTGCAGATGATACGCAACGTAACTCTGATCGTACCTGCCTTCAGCGTAAATACGAACGAAGGGGTGTGTCAACCATATGACACCCGGAAATACGCTTTGTAGACGGAGGGTGGTATTTAAATCGTAGAGTGTGGGCCGGGTTAGGCTATTATGTTCATTAATCCATTATGTACGTCCGTACTTACACTTGGAAAAGTTAAGGTAGGGTTTGGCAAACGTAAATCGAGTAAAGTACGTCCGAGCAAGGGGAGTGTCTATGAGAGTGAATAGTACTTACGATAGCGTTAATATGCTACGCCAACAAACATAAAAACAACTTAGGTCCAGATCTATCCCTTTGTCTGTAAATAGCTAGTGTGTAGTGTGTTTTGGTGACATATAACAGAGTAAATGACTGCAAAGCTTATTGCAGGTCAGGAACACTACTGTTAAGCGCTGTTAATCTTACTAAACTGAAAGTCAGGTGAATGTTCCACAAAAATATTTAGCACTAGAACTGCTGACAAAAAAAAGACAATGAACACAAAGTATTATTTATAAATTCCCTGACAATGGAGCAATGACTGATCTATTCATCATTTATACTTTTGCCGCTTGTGAGGCCATCCTCAAAGATCCTTACAATAGTAGAAAAAATGAGCAGCTTGGGATGCTAACATGGCCCAGGAAAAAAATCTTGAAGTGGCCTCAAATCAAGGGCTGATACAAAAGTAGGCCAGATGAACACATTATTATCAGCATCTATTTTAGTGTTAGGTAAGGCTAATACAACATGCGAAGATAAAAAACAAAATTGCAAATATAAAGTGAAGACTTTGTATACTCTGCCAGACATATGTTATCTCACACCTTTATATTCAGTCTGGAATTGGTTACCTCACACCTGTTTACCTTGCTTGACATCTTATCTCTTACAAGTGTTCTGGAATCTGTATATTGTATTTGTGTTTTGTCACCTACTTTTGTTTATGTACATTGGTTCTGTTCTGGTACTTGTTTTCTGCAATAAATACTCTACTTCTCATTTCTGTATCAAACCCCAGATATTCATAACAAAATGAACATTCTGATATGGCCTCTCCCCACTTATACCATCAAAATCCTGGGGAATCCTCTGCTAAAGGTTCCAGTGACGTTTATTTACTGCATGAGCTGCATCAGGAGATTTTACTTCTACGTTCTTAAGTTTTGTTGTTCCTACCTAAGCCAATAGAGCAGCTGTCCTGCTCCTTTAAGTTACCATCTACTTTGCCTCGGAAATGGTCTCCCTCCCAATAGGGACCCAAGAGGGGTTCCTAGTGCTTGAACCCCAGGAGGGGTCCTCTTTGTATATCTCCATTTATTCTTTCTCCCTCCACCTTATGGGCTGTATTCAGACCTCCGGTCGCATTGCATATGTGGCCGGAGTTTACCGATATGAACTACATTGCATGCACAGTAATTTTGTTACGACATCTACGTTACTTTTTGCAACATAGATTGCGTATACGCGGTCTTTAATACGGCCCCATGTGTCTCCAGCCATCCAATGTTCATTCTACAACTTATATATTAAACACTCTTTTATAATTTACTTATTATTGTTTTCTTCACTCCTTCATGGCCTGCTCTGTGAATTACACTGTTGTGAACTTAGATCACACCAGTGTCACACTGATAGAAGATGTGGCTGCACACAGTGAAACGGAAACAGTGCCTGGTCCATCGCTGTTAATGCAGTGGGCCTGGTAATGAACCTATGCCTTAGATGCACTGCTGGTGACACATAGTTAACAGTGTAGCCGTGTGGTAACCCCTGGCACACTCCTGGCACACTGTTGACAACTGCACTGCCTGAATGCACAGAGGGGAAGCCTACAGGCAGTGGAAGGGGCAGGGGTTTTCCAGGATCCTCAATGGGCCAATCTGACACTGTGCATACATAATGAAAATATGTAGTAATATTGGGTTGGATCCAGACCTTGTTAAGTGCATGAACTTAGTTACTCCTGCTGGATCCAGCCCATATTTACTACATTTACTACAGTGGAACATTTTCTTTCTTCAGGAAATATAACTGTGACTTTTAGGTTTGTATCTTCATTAATCAAGTCAACTAGGAAAAATGGTTGATGAACTGCTTCCTGAATGTAAATTTCCCATCTTAAAAAGATTTGAAAGGTCAAACTTATAGCTTAGGGATGTAACACAGATATACATCTTTAGACAGAGGTCAATGGGAATATGTGCACTCTGTAAATAATTCTGCATTATACAATTATTTTTATAAGCTTTTTGGTATTTGTTACACAGCAAAACCAGATGATGATATGCAAAAAATAATAATAATTGTCAGTTACTGAGTAATATTTGCAAAACATAAATAAAGAGAGAGAGAAAGAGAGCGGTAGCGGGCAATGCCCCTTGCACTCCCCGCTGTCGATAGTAAATCTGGACACTTATGTGTCCACACACTTATGTGTAGCCCGGGATCTGGGCCAAATGTCCTTTAGGTAAATATTATATCCACTGTGTGAAAATAATGTCATGAACATGCAACTAAATTCCTGAAACTACATCATAATCAGGGGAACGGGAAAGATTGAGTAAAATCCCCAAAGATGGAAAGTTCTTTTACAATTTTGCAGCTACTGACTTAAGTCATATTTGAAATCAGAGCTGCTTAGAACAAATAATTTATTTTCAAGTAGAAGCGTACATGAAATCAATAGCATAACACTCAGTATTAACAAAGAAACAGGTATATCCGGAAAGCATTAAAAGACAAAGTGTTGAATTGTTATACAGAGATTATTATATTACATAAAGAGCATTTTAGTAAAGGTAAATAAATTGTAGTTCAATGTGAATGATGTAGTTCCAAGACACAAACTATTGTTCTTAGCAGAGATGTGAACCAAGATGTGTGCAGAAAATAAAGCCCCAAAAACAATTCCAAAACCTTGCAGTCAGCACTTAAGCTTTAATGACACTGGACGAGATTCAGACTTGCGTGTGGAGATCTGTAAGTAGTGCACTCCCCTTGCACTCCTCTCTTTCATGTCCAGAATCCTACCTTAACTTCTCCGCACAGAACTGCTGCTCTTCTCCCCTGGCACTTAATTACCATGCCTAATGCTGCCTGTATGGCAGGGTTTAGGCATTCAAGGCCCGGATTCACAACACCGGATGTATTGCATGTATGTATTTGATACTGCACATGCGTAATATCTTTTTTACTTAATCTACGTAACTTTTCATTATGTAGATTGTGTATATGCGGTCTGACATTCCCTGGTCAGAGCCTCTCACATCACCAATAAATTTCCCAGGCCTGCCCTGTCTAGCAACTGTCAATCGTTGTAGAAATGAGCTCTTATTGGCTTCTTCACGTGCTTTTACAGTGAATGTCATTGTTTTAATGGACTTGAAATAAATAAAGAAATGGCAACATTTATTTTGACATTTGAAGTATTGATTGATAGGGTAAAACCTTTTAAGATTTGATCTGCTTTATTTATTTTGCACAGAATGACAGGGCATGCTGGCACTTGTGGTTCTCCAAGTGCTAGTATGCCCTGCCATCCTTGGGCATGCTGATGCTTGTAACACTACTATCAGCATGCCCTATACTTGCAAAAACATTTTTTTAAAATATCCGATGCTAAAAACAGATTTGCTTACTGTTGCCATAGCAACAGTAGACAAATCTGCACAATCAGGAGGCAAAGTTGAAGACCCGGGTTGAAAACAACCCTGGACCTTTCGGATTGCCACCCTTCCCGGGTTGGACCTGGGGAAAACCCTTCTTTTTGCCGGAGTTGAAATCCCAGGTCTTTCAACCTGGGTGGACCGGGAGTGAACCTTTCATATCACCACCAAATACCCGGGATTTTGCCAAGACCCGTGTTTTTTGCGAAAATCCCGGGTATTTGGTGTTGATGTGAAAGGGGTATTAGTTAGAACCATTTCCTAGACCTCCTGCAGTTCACTTTTCTTATACCCCTTTCACACTGGCATAAAAAACCCGGGTTTTTTAGTAAAACCTGGCATTGTGCAAAAACACGGGTTTTTCATGGCAGTGTGAAACCGCCACTTCCGGTAGACAACAGACCCGGGAATGAAACACGGGAAAAAAGAAGGGTTTTTCCCATGTTCACCCCGGCAAGAGTGGCAGTGTGAAAGCGCCAGGGTAGTATTTCAACCTGGGTCTTTCAAACTTACACCTGATTGGACAGATTTTCTCGACACAGGAATTATGATGTCATCAGAAGTTGCCCGGCGTGGTCAGAGCTGCAATGGCGCATTGGAGAGATGATGAGGTGCGGGAGCTGCTAGAAATATGCGGGGAGTAAGAAATAAAAAGCCAAATCTCTGGAACAGTTAAAGATGCACATATTTATTATAATATAGCAAAACTTTTGAAGAAAAGGGGGACCAGCAAAACACAACAGCAGGTCGTCAATAAATTGAAGTCCTTGCGCAAACAGTTTTCCAAAGTCCATGATACGCAGAAGAAAAGTGGCTCAGGCCACGTAACTTGGCCTTTGTATGACCTCTGCAATGTTGTTTTTTGGCAATTCTGCAACATGCAATCTGATCACATTGTCCTCCTCAATTGCTGCAGCTAAAGAGAAGTCATCCTCACAAGGCAGCGCCTTGGAGCCCAGACCAATATCTCCAGTTCTGTTTGAGGAAACTCTTCTAGATGATTCCTACGCTGATGAAGACAGCTCAATAGAGGACGGTTCTTTCACGCAGAGTTCCTCGAACGAGGGCCAGTCAGCCACTCTGCCACCGAAACCCAGTTCCGCCAATCCGATGTCCAGCCAGGAGGAACCAGGAACATCCACAGGATTATGTGGGAATGGTAAGTCCATAACAGTTTGTAGGGCTTTTTTTTGGTGGTTTTAATGTCCTTCATAGCTGTTGTAATGTCCATATTTGTTTGCATCTGATGTATTTTTTCCACCAATTGCATATTCTCCATGATTGACCAGCAATTTAAATAAAAAAAGTCCATAGTTTAAGTCCAAGATTGATATATCAGAAATAGAACAAAAAACAACCTGTAAACTATTAAAAAACTAGAAAAATGTATAAAAAAACATACTATACAAACAATGAAAAACCAGAACAGATGTAAAAATAAAAATCTAAACCGGGGAACATTATCATAACTAAACCACATGTCGCAGTGTGCAACAAATGCCAGAGGATTGAGGCCTAAAGCATAATGCATTACAACACTGCTTTTTAATATTGCACCAGATCATAATGAACGCTTCATATTATTGCATTATACTAATGTTATTGTTTGTACCCCCAGTGTTCAATGTGCCCAAAAAGCGGAAACGCATGAATCGCGTGGAAGTGGCGACCAAGGCCATGACAGCCGTCATGTTCGAGCAATTAGCTGAGATGGACCAGAACATGCAGAACACAGATGATAAGTGCATGGAGCGCTACTTTGAGCATGAACGGCAACTGCAACAGAATTACCTGGAAAGGATGACATCCCTAAGCCATGCAAACATGCAACTGATCCAGGAAACCCTGGAGGCAAACATGACCTTGATGCGGGAGATGATACAGGCAATCACGTGTAAAAACCAACCCAAACCTCCCCAGCCGCCTCCACCTCATTAAACGTTGCCATCGTCCTTTTAAACGGCCAAACACATTCTCCACCACCATCCTAGCGGAGATTAGTGTGTGCATATAGCGCACTTGTTCCTGAGAGAGTTGATGGTGCTGAGTGTAGCCCTTCATAAGCCATCGATGTAACGGGTAGGCAGCATCTCCAATGATATGCACAGAGATCTCTACACCGTTGACAGATATTGACTTCTGCCAAGCAAGAAAACAAGGGTTAGTTTGAAGCAAGTATTGTCAACACCGTATACAGTAGCAGGCAATATATAACCATTTTACATTTTGTATACTTATTACAGCAGCATCAGGTAGTAAAAGTGGGTATCTTCTGTATTCATATAACATTATAGGGTCAGAATAGGGCCTGCACCTAAATATTCCTTTGTGTACAATCCTGTAATAAATAAGGTGTTAGTAGCATTTACAAATACAATACCACTTTCAAAAAAATCTATTTACCTCTCTCAGGAACAAGTATCCTGATCTTTCCTCCTCAGCCAGACGGTACAGGTCGGAATTGGCCAAAACACGGGCATCATGCGAGCGTCCTGGCCAGCCAATAAACACGTCTGTGAAACTAGGGAGGACAATAGTTTTAGCACTCAAGTACTTCAAGCATGTACACGTTATAGGGAAAAATTATATACCATAAAAGGCTTACCAATACTTGAGATCCACAACAGCCTGTAGAATCACCGAATGCCAGCCTTTTGAATTGTGGTAATCCGCGGGGTTCTGTGTCGGGGTGATGATGGGGATGTGTGTCCCGTCAATGGCTCCAGCACACTGCGGATAACCACGTCGCAAGAAGCCGGCAATTGTTTCATCCAGACGCTGTCCGGAAGGCAAACTGATGAAGCGAGGGTACAGTTCTTGCAGCAATGTCTCCGTCACTTCACGCACAAGCATGCACACGGTGGAAATTCCAATGCCACACATGCTTGCGATGGTCCGGTACTCGCCAGGTGTTGCATACCACCACAACACTATGGCAAGCCTCCTCCATGGTGGGACTGTCTGTATAGAACACACTTTTGGGGAATTTTAGAAGGCAGAAAACCTCAGCAGAGACAGAGCTGCACTAGGGTGTTGTTTTCTTTCTCCCTTCATATTTTCCCCATTGGGCTCGGCCGACCGGTGAGACGAGGAGGAGGTGAGAGGAGGAGGATCAGGAGAATACGTCCGAAGATCATATGATTATTGCACTGCGGAATAAAGAAGGAACCCTGTAAGTAGGATACTTACCATTGTTGGATTGCCTGACTCCTATATAAATTTGGATTGTGACTTTCCTACCCATTGTGAGTAGGGACACGGAAGATTGAAATCTGATTAGGTGTGACGTACTTCACTATATTTTGCATCTCTCTTTTTCCCTGTATATATGTGAATTTCCCTGAGTATAAGAGGAAAGGAGGAGAGAATCTTCAAAAAGGAAAAGAATCCGGATATAGAAAAGCCTCTATCTAGAGACAAATTAGAAGGACCCATCTTTTTAAGGACATTGAAAAGAAAACCCTATAAGGTCTGAACCCATAAGACTATGTGAATTGTATATATTTATATTTCGTGACATTAGGGTACTAAGCGCTATTGACTACGGTGTAATTTTGATAGTTATAAGTTTAGGCAGCTGTTTATTACGCTGGCCCTAGGTGGGCAGCATGCTGGTGCTTAGGGACCCTAATGTAGGTGTCCTACACAAGGGCCACAACACATCTAATCCCATAGGACAGCGTTGAGCAAGCAGATGAGATAAATGCTGTTACACGGTATCAGCAGTACTGTACTTAACAGGGGCCACGGCTAATTGATACCCTGAGTCTCAAAAGCAGTACTAAGGTAAAGATGGCTGGGAAAAAGGGGGTGACGGGTTGAAGTTCTGCTGAGGTTACCAGAGACCTAGCACTGACCCACATGTAGTGGAGATAGGAAGGGAGATGTGTAATCTAGTGGAGGCATCCATAGGAGGTATGGATCTGGTGGAGGCACGG
>WWET01002860.1:145922-161849 GCA_011038615.1 Limnodynastes dumerilii | reverse complement strand
AAGGAAGAGGTGTAATAGAACACGAGGGCATGAATATAAACTGGAGGGTTGTAGATTCAGAGGAAATGTGCAGAAAAATTACTTTACTGAAAGGGTGATAGATAAATGGAATAGTCTCCCATCTCAGGTGGTTATGATTATGGCTAACACAGTAGAACAATTTAAACATGCTTGGGATTAATATAAGGATATCCTAAATCTCAAACTAAATTGAGGGTAAATAGTGTTGAGGTTCAGTATAGTTTTAAATAATCAACTGGGCAGACTGGATGGGCCCTGTGGCTCTTATCTGCCGTCACCTTCTACCTTCTATGTAAATTGCTTTTGCCTAGAAGAGGTAAAGCAATCGATCCCCTGAGCACCAAATGGTAAGTATAAATTTACCCCAACCCTTTCCTTAATCCTTTCCCTAACCCAACCCTCCCATTACCTCCACCCTCCTTTCCCTGCATCCTGACCCTAACCCTTCCTTCCCCACAGCCTAACCCTAAGACTCTTATCCCCACAGCCTGACCCTAAGTCTCTCATCCCCACAGCCTAAACCTAGACTCTCTTGCCCGCATACTGACCATAACCCTAACCCTCCCCTTTCATGATGTTAACCCTAACCCTCTCTTCCCCAGAGCCTGACCCACCCTTGCTTAGAGCCTAACCCTCCCTTCCCCAGAGCCTAACCCTAACCCTAAAAGTAACCGGAGAGGTCACCTCTCCGTTGGGGTCTGCAGCGGGTGGCGATTGAGACAAGTTCAGCGGGCGGCGGGTTCCGAATTGGAATGGGTAAGTATGCCGATCACCATGCCAATTCATTAAAGAATATCATTTCTAAAATGTCTATTTTTAAAAATAGAGACAGCCAAAAATGAGCTTTTGGCTGTCTCTATTTAAAAAACAGCAATTTCTTTTCGCAGGCGGACAATGTGGTGGGGAGAGGGGGACATGGAGGAAAATGTGTAATGTAAGTTACACAGAAGGGAGATGTCTAATGTAACCTAGATAAGGATTATGAAACTGAGGTAGTTTCCACATCTGTGCTTTATGGATTACCTTTGTAACTTCGGCCCTGATTTATACTTAATATTACCGCTTTCACATCACTAACTCTGAAAAACCAGGGTCTAAAAACCAGGGTTTTTCCAGGAAAGAAATGCCGGGTCAAAAAAAAGACACCTTGTTAAGCACTAAAAACCTAGGAAATTCCTGGGTCTGACCCTTTCACATTACCAAGGTCTGTCCTGTCTAATAACTGTCAATCAATGTGGAAATGAGTTCTTATTGGCTGCTTGAAATGATGTAATCTAAAGGAGACTTTACTATTGCACACAATGATGATGGGGTAGATCCTGAACTACGTGTGTGCGTACGTATTTTAGCGGTGCGTATTTTCGTACACGTAAGGTCAATACACTCCCCACGGCACACCCCTTGCACGGACGTATTTTCTCAAATTACGCGACCCAAACCCTACCTTAACTTTTCCTAACGTAACAGAATACGTCCGCTAACGGGCGTACAGACTACGCGAACGTACGCAGCTTAGCACGCCCATACTGTACACTTTAAATACCACCCCCCGCCTACTTCACGTAAAACGCACGTATTGGTCACTAACGTAAATTTGGCACGCCCACACGTAAGTATTTACGTTAGCAATACATGAATTATCCATACGTTTGAAAATACGCTACGTGAATGTGCGTATTTTCTGTGGTGCGCATGCGCAGTGCGTACAAATCTGCAAATTTACGTGTCCGCCACACGTAAATTCGCGGAAATGCGTAGTTCAGGATCTGCCCTGATGTCAGTACATGGTGGCCATTTTAGCTGCATTATTTTGACGATGGCTAACGAACTAGTAGTTGCTAGCTCTGAGACAATGGCTTTGTTGATCATTTTGATGTTTGAGACAGCAAATGACACCCTGTTGCAGCTAATTACATTGTGTCATATGGCTCATTGTGGCATGGTGAGGAAACGGATGCAATTTATGATTGCAATTTATGGTTGATTTGCGGAAGAGAAAACAGCGATATCTGCAAAGAAGAAGTGCATACATTAAGGCCACTCAGATGTCCATTCTGCGATACAGCACCCTCAGTAACCACAGTTTGTGGGCCTGAAATCACAACCACGCTGAAGCTTTCTGGGTTACAGTGGAAGCCTTTGAGGAGGATCACTGGATTGCACACTTCAGGATGTCCCATGGGACCTTTCAATATATGCTTGATGCCATCTCCCCAGTGCTGACCAGACAGACCACAGCTTTCTGGATCCCCATTCCACCCTGGAGGAGGCTAGCCATTGTCTTGTGGTGGTATGCAATCCCCGGGGAATATCGCACAATGGGCCTCATTTACAAAAAACGATTTGAGGCAAATCGCCACAAATCGCGTGATTTGAGCCTCTGAAGTCACATCGCAGTATTCATAAAGGCTCAAATCGCGTGATTTGAGTGTGTGAAAAAATCGCAATGGCAAACATCGCTGGACATCGCGATTCAGAAATCAGTACTTTTTATAGTGGAGATGACGTCACAAACAGTAGAGGACCAATGTAACTGACGTCATCTCCACTATAAAAAGTACTGCCCCCTAGCGACATCACTGTCATTTGAAGAGGTCCAGATGGGAAGAAGTTCTGCAGCGTCCTGTCAGCAGCTGAAGAAAGAAGAATCGCCATTGGAGACTACAATGAAGATGAAGACTTCAATCAATTGAAGAAAAATCATCTCAGCTATAAGAAAAAACGAAAAAAGAAGACTTCAAACTGTGAGTGTAAAAACATTTTTATTTAATACACACGATACAATACACACTTTACACATAGGTTAGGAGAGATGACCACAGCAGGTAAGTGCACACAGTAGGGGACAATGTTAGTTAGGGTTTATAACTTGTTTACATGCATACTGTCTTCCATTCTTTAATGTGTGTTTAATGTGAACGATAATTTTTTTTTTACACTACACACAGACACACACACATGGCTGCAATCGTTAGCCATGCTGCCGCTGATATTATTACAAGGCTCATCATTTCTGAGCCTTGTAGTTCTATCAGTACATCATGGCTAAGGATTTCAGCCATGATGCACTTAGAATTTTTTTTACAGCTGCGATTTGGCGCGATTTTTTAAAGGGCTAATCGCGGTGGTTTTCTATTGAAAACCACTGCGATTTAGCTCTTTAAAAATCACAGCAACTCGTGTGATTTGATTTAAATCACGGTAAAATCGCATCTTTGTGAATACCGCGATTTAAACCAAAAAATCGTGGCAAAATCGCGGCGAGATAGAACGATTTTAAATCGCAGCATAAAATCATTTTTTGTAAATGAGGCCCAATGTCCTGCATGTTCGGAGTTGGCATTTCAACCATCAATAATCTCGTGTGTGAGGTGACAGAGGCTTTACTGAAAGCACGTTATCAGCGCATAATCTGCTTGCCTGAGGGAGATCGTCTCGATGACACTATTGCCGGCTTCCAGAGACGTGGCTATCCGCAATGTGCTGGAGCGATGGACGGAACACACATCCCCATCGTTGTCCCTGTGCAGAATCCAGCGGATTACCATAACAGGAAAGGCTGGCATTCCATTGTTCTCCAGGCTGTTGTTGACCACAAGTATTGGTAAGCATATGTTACAATGATACCTGTAATTATATGTAGTGTACTGGAATGCTAAAGGTATGCTATGTTCAGCTTCACAGATGTTATTGTTCGTTCGCATGACACCCGTGTCTTGGCAAATTCAGAACTCTACAAACTGGCAGAGAAGGTTAGAGGAGGATACTTGTTCTCCAGAGGTAAATAAATAACTTAACCGCTGTACATCTTGTAACTGCTTAAACCTGTTATTATACCCCCTGTCCTTCCTGTACTTGCTTATATCACCTGCTATAATGCCTAACCCGTCCCTCCTGTACCTGCTTATATCACCAGCTTATTATACCCTATTATACCACCCTTGCTCTTTATTTTTTTTTGTGTCTTAAGAAATGAGACTGAGCATGTAATTCTTTACAGAAGTCAAAGACAGTGAACGGAGTGGAGATCCCCGTGCACATTATCGGGGATGCTGCATATCCTTTGCGGCATTGGCTGATGAAGGGATTCACCCAGCATCATCATCTTTCGGTGGAGCAAGTGCACTATACCCACACACTCAGCTTGGCACGGATGGTGGTGGAAAACGCCTTTGGCCACTTAAAGGGAAGGTTGCGGCGATTGTTAAAGCGCGCAGACATAGAAACACAACTTGTGCCGCATGTGGTAGCAGCTTGCTGCTTTTTATATAACATCTGTGAAATTCACAAGGAGCGCTTTTTACCAGAATGGACCTTTGTGGACTCCGAACTACCTTAGCTATCTTCTTATTCTGAGCCAAGTGATGGTGTGCATCGTACCTCCAGTGCGGAAAGCCTCCGCATAGCCCTAACCAACAGCCTTTCCTCTTTCGATTAATAAAAACAAACTTTTAGAAAACATGACCTGTTTATTACAAGTGCTATTATTATTGAAACTATAGCATATTAGAAATCATATGCTTTTTTTTTTTTACATTGAAGTGCTTTTTTGTAAAACAATTATATGAATATTTAAACATATAAAAATATATAAAATAACAACATTAAGGGTCAATATTGCTATAACAAAACCACAGATCACAAATCACAGTTGCTGATAGTGTGGGTAATGCTCTTGAGAATACTCTGGTCTTAAGAAGGAGCAGGTGTGTTTTGGCATGAAGGTAGATTTGGAGGTGGTGGTGGGTAAACGTGGGGAGGGTAGGCAGGGAAAGATTGACCGCTTGGCTGGTAAGGTTGGTATGGGGAAGGGTGTGGGGGTGGTGGTTGTGTTTGCTGAAACCTCATGCCTTGATCGATTCTTTCTATGAAGTTCATATTGGCTTCACGATTTTCCTGGGTGATAGTCGTTATTCTATCAACAAAGTTTTTTTGGAGCTGCCTCTCATGCTGGAATAACCTTTCCATTCTCTCATCCTCGTTCTTCTGCATTGCTTTGTCCATGCTGTCCAATTGTTCCAACATGGTTGCAGTCATCGCTTTCATTGCTATTTCCACCTTTCTCATGCGCTTCTTTCTTTTAGGAACGTTAAAAACTATGGGGAGGGAAAAACAAACTACTTTAGAAACATTGTCAGAGTTTTGATTTTATGCTAAATTAAAGAGCTGTTTAGTAAGCCATGTGCTTAAGGCCTTATCCCTCCTGCACTTCTTGCAAGCAGCAACAAATAGTTAAACATAAAAATAACTTACTATTTCCACACAATCCTGTTTGAAGTTGAGGGCTCATCAGGAGTATTTGACAGTGTGGCAATGGCTATAGTATTAAAAAAAAAAAAAAAGAATATATGCATTTTTTTATTGTTATTTGAAACCTGTTCTTTACTTGTATAAATTGTTTACATTGTTTACATTGTTGAGTTACTGTTAAAAGGGTACAGTTAGTTTTTATAGTTATAGTTAGAATTACATAGTTTGAGCTGTTTAGATTGTTATAATTTGGTTTAGCTAGTTATTGTTTATATAGTTGTGGTTATAGTTATGGTCATTTATTAAGATTGTTGTAGTTATTGTTTAGTTATTTTAGTTAATTTGGACATTTTTTAGGTAATAGTTAAATTTAGTAAGTTTATACATTGTTTATTACTGTGACACTTTAATTATTAAAATGGGCATCTTTGACAGTCCCAGATATTTGTGTCCTTATCTCCTCATAGGCCCTTATGCTGAGCAGCTCCTGCATCTCATATTCAGGCTTGTGTGCACCCACCCAAAAAAAAAGATACTTACTGGTTTGAGTTAAACTTTGCACGGGATTTGTCTCTTCCATCACATCGTCTGAAGTATCACCTAAAAAACAATAACCAGCACATCAACATTGATGCCCAATAAAACTGTTGCTCACTTTACATTGACTGTGCTTCAACTTACTATGATGTGGCTCCAAGGGCATATTGACTGGCTCTTCTTGGACGCATTTTCCAGATTGATAACCTATAAATAATAATAAAACCATTACATCTGTTTTCGAGAAATAGACATTCTGGAAGATGGATACTCATTTATCATACAAAACATGATGCTTACCTTTTTTGTGCACACTTTTAAAAGGCTTGTCAACGGAAGTTTGAGACCGCTGTAAAGAAAAGACAAAAAAAAAAAAAAACACACTGTAAAAAAAAAAAAAAAAAAACATGCTGTAAAGACAAAGAAAAAAAACACACTGTAAAAAGAAAAAAACAGACAAACCATGGAAAATAAAACCAGAAAACATAATTATGAACTTCAAAATTGCCTGCAAACAAAATTCTGGACTTTTATATTCACAGCAAAGACTTTTCTGGACTTACAATTTGCATGAAAAGACTATTCTGGACTTTTATATTCCAAACAAAGAGCTGTCTGGGCTTACAAATTGCATGAAAAGACTATTCTGGACTTTTATATTCCAAACAAAGAGCTTTCTGGACTTACAAATTGCATTAAAAGACTATTCTGGACTTTTATATTCAAAACAAAGAGCTGTCTGGACTTACAAATTGCATGAAAAGACTATTCTGGAGTTTTATATTCCAAACAAAGAGCTTTCTGGACTTACAATTTATATGCAAATAAATATAATGGACTTTTACTCACTTAGATTGGCAACAGCACTATATAGATTGGGCTCCTCCATGCTAAAGGATGCATCCGTGCTGCAATCTTCCGGCTCTGTCTCCTCATCCTCAAACATTAATGGCGAGGAAGGGTGGGATGCCTTGCTTGCCTGTGAGCTACTTTGTTTATGGCCACTTATAGACGATGAAAGAGCCACAGAATTAAAGTGGCTGAACATCCGAAAATTATATTACACTGGTCGTAAAAACGCCAGGTCACTCGGCCACTGCCACTCTTGTTTCTGTTGTTGTGTAATTTTGTAAATTGTTTTTTAAAGATTTAAGTTTATTCACCACTTGTTGAGTTTTTGAAATTCCTCTTTCTTCTAGTTTTTTACTGATGTAGTAAATATGGGCGTCTTTCACCGTCCCCGATATCTGCTCCCTTATCCCCTCTTCAGCCCTTATGTTTAGCAGCTCATGGATCTCCTCTTCACGCCAGTGCACCATTTTCCAAGTCTGAAGAAGGGCAGCATATGATGATGTCATCATACGCTGCCCATTTTTCCATCCAATCGGGTTGCAATGTGAAAAACCTGGGTTGAAAACAACCATGGACCTTTCACATCACCACCCTTCTGGGTAGGACCCAGGAAAAACCCTTCTTTTTCCCAGGTCGACCGGAAGTGCACCTTTCACATCACTACCAAATACCCGGAATTTTGTTGAGATCCGGGTTTTTTGCGAAAATCCCGGGTATTTGGTGGTGATGTGAAAGGGGTATAAGTTACCTAAATATAAGCAGGACGAATGTGTATCTTGGTGATTTATAGGCATAAAGTTGAACTTTTGAGATCCGTAAAAAGGAGCGTGCCAGTACTCCATAGGTTTGAAGTTAAGAAATTTTCCAAGTCTGAAGAAGGGCAGCATATGATGATGTCATCATACGCTGCCCATTTTTCCATCCAATCGGGTTGCAATTTGAAAAACCTGGGTTGAAAACAACCCTGGACCTTTCACATCACCACCCTTCCCGGGTGGGACCCAGGAAAAACCCTTCTTTTTCTCGGGTCGACCGGAAGTGCACCTTTCACATCACTACCAAATACCCGGAATTTTGTCGAGATCCGGGATTTTTGCGAAAATCCCGGATATTTGGTGGTGATGTGAAAGGGGTATAAGTTACCTAAATATAAGCAGGACGAATGCGTATCTTAGTGATTTATAGGTATAAAGTTGAACTTTTGAGATCCGTAAAAAGGAGAGTGCCAGTACTCCATAGGTTTAAGGTTAAGTTAAGAAAAGGGGGTGGGGGGAAGCATTTATATGGGTCTAAATGGGCTGGGCTAGCAAACTCTGCATGTACTTTAGCAAAATCCACACAAAGATACGCATGGAGAGTTAAGGTAGCCCTATGCGGGGCCCTATGTAGTCAGCAAAGATCCATAAGAACAAGGGGAGTGTCATGGGAGTTGCCTTACCATTTAAGTGCGTAGCTTTGCAAATCAAAGCGTTCCTTGTTATCTGTGAATCAGGTCCTTCATGATTATGGCATTTTATCTTATTTTTTCTGTGAAATGTATGAAAGGTTATAAAATGCTAGAGAAAACCAAGGTATCATTTCTCTTTTTTATTTATTGTGAGCTTGCACTCGATTAGTCCTTGTGTGACACCAGTCATGTGTTTTACTACTGGGAGCTGACAATCAGGAAGTAATGAAAATATTTTTTTATTTGTCCATTGAGATTACATTGTACATGGGAATCTTTTGAAATAAGAGAAACATATGTTGGTGATTTAAAACAATGCTAAATGCTAAAATAAAAGGTTGTCAATTGCTACAAAACATAAATCTGATGTTTAAGTAATTTAGTAATAAAGCTACTTTTTTAAAACCTTTCTCTTACATCTAACACTTATTATTATTATTATTATTATTATTATTATTATTACCCTACTAGACATGTTTTTATAGTGTGGGAGAAAACTGGAGCACAAGTGCTAATCACTTACCACCACCAATCACTCAATGACCAGTATCCCTCCCTTATTTGGGACACTACTTATCTATAACTTGCATGCCCCTTATCTGCTAAGTGTTGTGACCACGTCCTTTGCATAAAGACTTCAGCAAATGACACCTCTATATCATTTAGCAAATGATAACATTAAACAAGTAGTCAGGGTTCAATCATGGAGGCTGCACATAAGCAGTGGCATCAGCTACTTTGTGATGCCACGTCATTCTGTACTGGCTAGTAAACAGGACTCCTCTTTAGTAGTTGATGCAACCACCTGTCCACCCCAAACCAATTAACTATGAGGGTAATAGAGAAGGGCCTTAATGTCCACCACTGACTCACCAATAAACTAGGGGGATACTAGTGATGGGGCTGACTGTCTACCCAGAGGTGTAACTAGCTGTCATGCTGCCCAGAGTAAGGGTATCTTGCGGCGCCAGCTCCTCTGTGCTGTATTGGTGGTGTGGCCATTCATCATCTTACCATTCTCATCACTCCACTTCACATTCTCTTTCCCCTTCATCATCTTCCCCTCCCCTCATCATATCCTCCTCCTCTTCATTATCTCCCCCTCCCCTTTGTCATTTCTCTTTCCCCTTCATCATCTCCCCCTTGCCTCTTCATCAGCTCCTCCTCTCCATTCACTTCATCATCTCCCCCTCTCAATTCATCATCTCTCCATTTTCATAATCCCTCCACATCCTCTTCATCAGCTCTGGCTACTCATTCTCTTCATCATTTCCCCTCATTCATCATCTTCCTATTCTCATCATCACCTCCCGTTTCCATTGTCTTCATCAGCCCCCCCACCCCATTCTCTTCGTCATCTCTCTATCTCCATTTATCACCTCCCCATTCTCATAACCTCCCCCTCATCATTTTCTTTATTATTTCATTATCCCCTTTATCATCTTTTCCTCCCCTCATCATCTCCCCCTTGTGTTGTAAACCCGCTTCATCTCCCCAATGTTGTCTTATGCCATCACCTATATTATATTATTGAGTGTGCAGAGACTGTGCAGACAAAATACTTAGCTGTTTTGTCCTGCACCATTCTTCTGCAATCTCCGCTGTGGAGGGTAAATAGGATATAGGATCAATATAGTTTTAAATAACCAATTGGGCAGACTGGATGGGCCATGTGGCTCTTATCTGCCGTCACCTTCTACATTTTTCTGCTCTTCATGGGAGATACTGAGAGGGGCTGGAGGCACATAATGGGGAATACTGAGGGGGACTGGAGGCACATGATGGGAGATACTGAGGGGGCTGAAAGCACATTATGGGGATACTGCACATGATGGGAATACTGGGGGGTGCTGGAGGCACATAATGGGGGGGCAGATAAGACATGAGGGGGAATCATCCTGGGGGGCTGTAGACACATGGGAGTACTGGGAGGGGGGCTGGAGACATGATCATAGTAGTGGGTGGGGGCTGCAGACATGATGGGTTGATCACACCCCCCAATGACTTGACCATGCCCATAACAGGTTAGCCACGCACCCTTTAGTGAAGAGTCGGCACAAATACACATCAAATACACAACAAGGTGGGGGGGGGTGCACCAAGATGAGACTGGGGCACCAGTGGGAGGGCTAAATTCTTGCCACCTTTCTGCAAAGTCTAAAATCTATTTTAAATATATATTTTCATTTTAGTGATATTATACTGCTCTTAAGGACCAACATCCATCAGATCAACCTGTTATCTAAGGTAAAAATATGCCTCTCCTCCATTTTTCTGCAAAAATGTATGTACATTTGCATGTTTATGACATCACTACACTTTTATAATACTTTTATAATGCACAATTTATTAGAGAACAACATTATTAATTGACGTAATTGTTCACTTGGCTGCGTGCAAGGATTCATATACATGTTTTCATTCTTTGTTTTGTCATACAATTAAAGCAGTTTGTCAACAAATAAAAGAGACAGAAAAATACTATCAGGCATTCATTTCTTACGTATAAAATGTATTTCCATGCAGATGGAATTCTGATGCAACTGAATAAATGATCAAGCTATGTCCATTAATTCTGAGTCTCATCTGGCCAAATGTAGCCTCCTAATCTCTCAGGGAACATTTGTGAGTACAAAGATTTAGCATATGTTTATAGCAATGCTCGTTTTTTTTGTTTTTAGAAATTATAGCTTTTTCTAAGTGTGTGCGGTTTTTATGTTGTTCGTTATAATAACAATTTTGTTGGCATATTGCACTTGGTAGATATCCAACAGCATGAATATTCTGACAAATATTATGAGTATAGACAAGTATTTTTAACTATATTTTAAAGTAATACTGATAAATTTTAAGATTTTTTTAGAAATACTTTACTATATTTGTTAAAAAATACAAAACAAAAAATAAATAATAATACATATGGACCAGTTACAGATTTTCCTACAAAAGTGCTTTTTCCAATCACAAGGATTAGAAATTGCCCCCTTTTGGAAAGCTGCGCAGCTTTTCCCAGACACATCTGCATCCTCTGGATCCTGAATTCCATCCTGGAAGAAACTCGGACAGCAGGGCTGGACATCTCATGGAGAGGAAGGCGCATCCACTCTGTGGTAGGGGGAGCCATGGTTAAAGGACAGTAAAGGCTGGCTAAAGCTCTTAAGTACTATCCAGACTCCCACAATCTCCTTTTTACATGGGGATGCTGCGGAAATCTTTAGGTAGCGCCACCTGGTGGAAATATTTATGAGTCAAGGGAGTGGTCCCTGGATATCTGGATGTAGAAGGGATCCAACACAGGACCTCTGCTACAGCAGTAGCAGCTGGAGCTCTGACCCCAGCAGTAACTGAGGTCTGGGTCCAATCCTATATTATTAGTTTATATAATATTTAATATAGTTTTCTGATTTGAAAGACTGTTTATCAAGATTAATGGAATTGGCACAATTTACATTCGTTCCACCTCTATATTAATAAAAAATATACTAATTAATGATATAATAATTAATTATATAATATTTAAAACTGCTCTTAATTTTTTTATGGTCCGTTTCCCTTTATAACATTTTCCTGTTAGTTTTGTTGTTACAGTCTTTGAGTAAGAAATATAATCTGTTACTTAACTAGATGAATGTATATCCTGTGCCAGCCTGTCACCAGTCTTATAATAGCTCACAAGAATTTACAACAAATAACTTTCCCATGTCAAAAACAATGTAATATGATAAGGAATTAATAGCTTACCTAATATTCTTATAGGTGTCAAAACATGATGGGATGATTTTATAAAAGACATAACTTATACATTATATTTACTTAAAATGTAAAAGTTAAAGAACTAAAATAGACAAAATAGACAACAACATAATTTAATTTCAGCAATCAATATAAGCCATAACTCAATACAGGATACAGGATATTATGCTGATTATGTTTTAAATCAGATTCCTTTTAAATATTTTTACTTCAAAACAGCAACACACTGGTCCGGATTCACAGTTACGTATTTTTCGTCTTACGTACGTTGTTTTAAGAATTGAGCTACTACGCATGTATAGTAGCTTATTTACGCTATCTACGTACCATTTCTGTATTTAGATTCCGTACTCAAGATGAAAACTACGTAACTACTTAATCCGGACCATTGCCTGTGACAGCCAACATTTTACTCAGGATGAGTGTCTATTTATTGCTACAATTATTTTTTCTCTCTAAGAAAAGGTATTTCATTTTATTGGGTTCAAAAAGTTCATTTTAAAATTCATTAGGGTTGAAATTATTTAAATTTCAAAGGCTAATCTTTCCCTTGAAAAATCGCTGTCGCTTTATGTTGTAAAAAAAATTAAAAAACACAAGCGCAGCATGTTTGAAATGCTTAGCATGGCTGCGCTGATAGAACTACAATATGTAGTCATATAAGCGTCAGCATGTTAAGCCTTCTAAGCATGCTGCGCTGTATCCGGTGTAAAAAAAAAGACAGTCACATATAATCACAATAAACATTACATTAAAATACATTAAAATACTATTTTTTAATATTTATTGAAACGCACTATACTACAAAAACATTTTTTAATATACAGTGTGGTCACCTGTATTTTTTAAAAATTGTATGGGGAAATATTATGCATATAAAATTTTTATTATTATGACATGTATTTTAATGTAATGTTTATTGTGATTATATTATTTTTTTTTACACTGGGCACAGCGCTGCATGGTTATAAGGCTTACAATGCTGACGCTGAGCGCTGCATGGTTATAAGGCTTACCATGCTGACGCTGATATTACTACAAGACTCAGCAATGCTGAGCCTTATAGTTCTATCAGCGCAGACTGGCTAAGCCTTACAAGCATGGTGTGCTTGGCTTTTGTACACTGCAAAACACATGTCAAGCATATTGACATGTGTTTTTAAGGTTCAGTGTCGGGCGCTTTATTGAACATTATAAAACAAACAATGTGGTAAGAACCGCGCTTAGGGCAAGGTGAAGAGAGAGCAATATTTTACAAATAAAGAAAAGTTCACAGAGTCTGATTCAAATGAGTATTCTTATCTTACTGTGTAAACCATAATGTGAGTAGATCTTTGCTATCATTTACATAAGATGACTCCTGGATAAACGGGCTGCACAAAGTTTTTCTATTTCTCTTTTCCCCTCCCACGGAACGGACCATCAATTCGGTATTGGTGACCCACACGGAGAACATAGAGGGACACCATCGGGAAATCTCGGAGAGGCGGCAGTGACCCACACGGAGGTGTCGGAGGAATTACTTTATATATGAAGTGCCCGTTATTTGCAACAAATCAGTGAGTAGGAAATTGGAAAGAAACTTTATGTTACAAAATTGATACAGTTTCACACATTTGTTGCTTTTTTCTATCTCTTTTCGAGAAAACCTGCACAAAGAAAAGAGACTTTTGATATACCCTATTTTGTGAGGATCCTGAAGAAGGAAGAACTTAAAAGGGATCTCTTAATTGCAAATCGGATCTGCTACAAAGATTTTTACTCTTACAGAAGACACAGTAAGATAAGAATACTCATTTGAATCAGACTCTGTGAACTTTTCTTTATTTGTAAAATATTGCTCTCTCTTCACCTTGCCCTAAGCGCGGTTCTTACCACATTGTTTGTTTTATATTGTTTCACTTCTTCCCATACCGTAAGAGTGGGTTTGGAGTGTAAAGAGGAGTCAGTCTGGGTATCTGGCCCCAGTGGATATTCTCCTGCGATTGGGCAGCTGCGCAGGATTTCTGTCCCGTCCTTACATTGCTTTATTGAACATGTCCCACTCACAAGGTGCTTTTTTTTAAAGCGCGTTCCTGTCAAACTAAAGGCGATTTAGTGTAATTATATTGTATGTTTTATATGCCAAACATCTGGACAATTTTTGTCCATCGATGTTTGCCTGGTCGATTTTGCTAAAGGCTAAAGTCCTGGGACTTTGCCTTTAGTGAATACGGTGATTGCATAATCGCCTGCAAATTCCCGGGAGTTTAGCAAAATCGACTTTTGTAAATGAGGCCCTAAGAGATTTTTCCATATCCTTTGCAGAAATCCTCATCACTTAGTTGATAAGTCCTCACTATTTATTTGAGATGACATAGGTTGCTAAGTATTACAACAGCTAGAGTTCTCAGAATTTGCTGGGTGTGGTGTGCCAGTTCAATGGGCCGTATTCACACCTAAGAATCTTTTGCTTCTTAGGTGCAGAGATTTGCGAAATGACCTACTACGCATGCGTAGTTGCTCATTTTTGCAATCTACGTACCAGTTAGAGACATAGATTGCCTCCATGCGGTCTTTAAAGACCTCACAGAGTAGTTTAGTAAAAAAGAGTTGGCGTAATGCCGCCTTGGGAACTGTTTAGGTAGAAGTGGGAGGGATTTAGATTAAGAAGGAAACTACGCGTAGTAAGATGAGGTAGCTCTATGGCACTCGTAAGTGCCAATAAGGTACCTAAAAATGGGGGCAGGTTAGGGCCAGGATGGGTGAGTTAGGTGTGGATCTGTTCAACTCTTAGGTATGAATACGGCCCAATGTGTCGTATTTTGGAAACTTTGTATTGCAGCATTGTAGTAGCGATAGCAGTTACTTTATGACTGCTTCAAAGTAGAATATGAGGATACAGTGACGTGTCAAGATAAAGGCAAAAGGTAAGATCTTCCCATAACCCCAACCCTTACCCTAATCCTCACTCTATCCCTCCACTTTTATTAGCCTAACCTTAACCCTCCATGTCCTGCAGCTTAACCCTAACCTTCTATGTCCCACAGCCTAACCCTAATGCTGCCACAGCCTTTCCTTGTCTCTCCCCAGTGTCCTCTCCAATTCTCCACCCAGTGTCAGTACTTTGGCAAAACAGGTCTTTTTGCTATAAGTATCTGTTCCTAATCTCAAAAATCTTGCTGAAAATAATTTTGACAATGTGTCAGCTGTTGGCATTATCACTGTGGAAAGGGTGGCCTTTTATAACCAGTAATGGCATCCTGGACTTGCCACATAGACAAAAATAAAAAGCGTTATTGTTATAAGCTTTAGTTTCATATATTTGAATGTGTAACATTTTCTTGCATTAGTTATTTTGATGTTTAAAATATCGAGTGTCCTAGAGGAGTCTACATACAGCTGAAATCAGTCAATGAATTTTAATGAATATGTGAAAAGAAAAACATAGATTGTGTTGATGTGGTTTCTCATCACAGTATTGAGGTTAAATCAACATCGTTACATCTCTTCCCTTTCCATTTTGTAAGGAATTGTTTGTAGGGTCGGCAATGAACCTTTTCTTATGTACAGTAATTAGAATAAAAACACAATTTCAGTGGAAACATATGGCTTAATTATGTTTTGTATTTCAGAAATACTTTTTATTCCTAAAAATGTTTTGTCCCTGTATCCTGGCCAAAAATGTTTCTTTTTTTATTTTCTCACCCAGGAGACCTGTGGGATTTTTTTTCTCCCATCTGTCATTTCTTACACAATAAATCAAATTAAATTAAAAGCAATATATTTGTGGATTGTAATAAAGACATTTCCAACCAAATATAAATAGACAGTTCTATATAAGGCAGCATGTGCTGATCAAGGATGCTAGTCATTATGAAACAATTGCCATCCATAAACTAACATCTGTAACACGGCAATAGGTTTTATTTAATTTAACAAAGGAACAATGTGTGACCGAGTGAAACTTAGGCAGAATTATCTTAAAATTAGATAGTATCTGTCAAGATGAGGATTTATATATGGAACAGGTTCTAGATAGAGCATATATACATTTTAAATATAAAATAATCCAGTATACTGTATAT
>WWET01002860.1:118018-133878 GCA_011038615.1 Limnodynastes dumerilii | reverse complement strand
TAAGCACATATACTCTCCATAGCCTTGAGAACGATTGTCTGAGACAATCGAAATGTGTTGGCTGGTGCTTGGAGAAGTACTTTTATTGATTTTTATTCAGCTTGTTTCATCTTTATACGTATCCCCATATGTTAGACAGAACATCTGATTTGCATTGGAGTTTATCTACGGGAATACTACATTATACTATACGCTTATATACCTTTTAAAAATTGTGAGTATATATCACTCTGTTTTATTACTGTCAACAAATAAAGTTTGATCTGCATGATCAGGTTATGATCAGTCCTGGAACGCTGCTGCCCGCTAAACGACGGGAGAAGGAGAGAGCATCAATACACGCACTAGGACGGGATCGTTGGTGGCAGGACAAAGCTGCATACTGTAGAACCCTCAGCATCCTGTGTACTGGACACAATAGAAGAAACATCAACAAGTGTTGGAACGTCTGATATTTATTACCATCAACGCTTCTAACTGTAAGCAGAAACATCTCCGTTGTGAACTATTAAATAGCACTATCACGTCAATCCCTGAATACGGACTGAGGGGATGATATTTTAATAAGGACATAGATGTCTCTCATGTTTTTAAGATAGCGCTGATACCCTATTGTATTGTTTGTGTTACTTAAGAAACTCAACCAAAATTCTGATTTGGTTATTAGAACTGCGGACAAGGGTGGGGCCATTGTTCTGCAGAACAGAGCCGATTATTGCCAAGAAATTTTACACCAATTAAGTGACCTTGAAGTGTATCAACATTTGCCTTCTGACCCAACAGATCAGATTAAATTCTGCCTGGACACTATACTTCAACAAGCAGTGACGAACAGATTGATTCCACAACATGTACTGGAGGCCCTAACAGGGGCATCACCAGTCATTCCCATTATTTACACACTCCCTAATATTCACAAGAACCTAACCTGTACACCCGGACGACCAATAATTACAGCCAGAAACTCCCTATTGGCACCGGTTTCTAAATTTCTGGATCATTTCCTACAGCCATTGGTTCAAACTCAAACAACTTACCTAAGAGACTCTACATGCTTTCTGAATGCCCTAGCCGACCTTCTGGCCCTACCTCCACATGCCTTACTCTGCACTGTTGATATAGTGTCCCTTTACACGAACATCCTGCACGATCAGGGACTGACTGCCATGGAAACCTTTATCCATAATAATCTGGACTACATGGGACCACCAGTAGAACTGGTCATCCAACTATTGGAACAAATCCTGACTAAGAACTATTTCTTATTTGACAATAAGTTTTACCTCCAGCTACGTGGGTGTGCCATGGGATCTAATGTGGCACCCACGTATGCTAATATCTACATGTTTGAGAGAGATTGTTCCTTCTTTCTGGATAATTCAGAAACCAAAGACAATATTGGCTATTATACCAGGTATATTGATGACATTTTCCTTATATGGTATGGCACGCGAGCACAATTAAAGGACTCACTAACCCTGATCTTTAAGACTGCGTATACGCAATCTACGTTGCAAGAAGTAACGTAGATTACGTTACAAAATGACTGTACATGCGCAGTAGCACTTTTCTGAAAACTCCGGCCGCAAATGCAATGCGGCCGGAGCTCTGCATACTGCCCCAAGAGTGGAGATTCCCTTCATACTACGTTGTATAATGAACCAATGGACAGGAATACGCTGCTACATGCAGATAGTTTTCACCCACCAGTCCTTAAAAAAGGCCTGCCTTTCTCGCAATTTCTCAGGGTGATCAAATCCAACAATAACATAGAACAGCAACTCATGCGTATGAAAGAAAAATTCCTTGTCAGAGGTTATGTAGAAGCAGTGTTGGACGTATCACTGTCCAGAGACAAAGCGGTACTGAGAAGTTCTACTTTACAATCATGTGAGAGGAACCAACTTAATAACAGGTTACCTTGGGTGACCCAATACTCACACTTGAGCTTCTTTGTGAAGAAAGCTACACGGTCATTATGGCCCATCATTACAACTGACTCTTCTCTACCATCCATGAAGGACAAAACTATTCTGCACAGCCACACTAGGTCACCCAACATCGAGGACATCCAGTGTAAGAACATGATTACTACACAGGACCCTCACACCCCAGGCACGTTTTTGAGCAGGAAACCTGGCTGCTACAGATGCTTGGGATGTGCCATCTGTAAATTCCTTGAATTCGGGACCTCATTTGTGCACCCCAGGTCGGGTAAGCGATACCAAATTAGATAAATTATTACTTGTGCCACCTGGTTTGTGGTGTACCAGATAAGAAGCCCCTGCGGACTACTCTATGTAGCAAAGACTATTAGGATGCTCAAAGAATGGATGGCACAATACTGGTCTGTCATTAAATTTATCCTGGAGGGCAAACCCATCGACCAGCCGGTGGCAAGACATTTCGCTGAATCACGTTAAACAGTCACGGATTTGAGATACAAAGGACTAGAACATATCCCGATCTCTCCGAGACGAGGTGACCGTGGTAAAAATCTTTTCTCAGAGGGAAACATATTGGATTCATACCCTGGACACTTTAAATCCACATGGACTGAATGATCATCTACCATTGAACTGTTTTCTTTAGTCTCAGCGGTTTTGATGAAGATATTTTCATATAGATATTCTGTTGATTTATTCCGTTACTGCCTTTTTTATTGTTTTTATTGTTTTTATTTGCATGTTCTATTCATGTTGTCACTGTTATGAGTACCTTGGTAATTTACATCTCTATCACTGTTTGGTGTACCCCTCTGTTCTCTCATCTCTAATTCTCTTTTTGATAAGCCTTCCCATTTATTCCCTTTCTTTCCCTTGTTTCATTGTCTGCTTAATTTCTCTTGATGCTGCCCCCGCTACCTTTGCTGTATTGTTTAACCCCTTGATGTTTCTGAGTTGCTTAGAATAAAGATTAATCATCTCCTTTCAACATTTGATTGCTCTGATATGCTTAGTTTGCTCTAAGCATGCTATATTAGCATTTACTTTATGTCTGTTCTGTTAATCTAAATTGATTTCTTTTCTGCAGCCTAACCGCAAGCCAAATAGCCGGGGAGCATAGCGTCTACCAACTCCATAGTTACGCGCTAGCCCTGGTTCGGATGTGTCAGGACCATTACAACCCTTCTTGATAGCTCAGCTGTCAGACAACTTCCAGGCTGCTGCCAACAGCTGTGTTTGTGACGTTGGTGAATTTTTTTCTATTTATATCTGTTCTTTCACTGTCTTTTCTTTTCTGCTTATTTCTTCAACAATGCCCTGATGAAAATCTTCACATGGGAGATTGAAACGTCGGACTTTATGCTCTGCTTAATGAATTGTTTATCAACACAAGTCCCTGGTGTGCATTCATCCCCTCTATACACATTACTTTTGACAAACTGTCTAGCACCCAGAGCATTTCTACCTTTAACTATTGGAGTGCCATTTCTCTCGATATATATATATTCCAGCTCCTTGAGACTTCGACGGTAACGTTTTGGCTCTAAGGGCCGGTATGGTTGGCCACCCTTGGCCTATTTGATTATTTAAAACTATACTAACCATAGACTATATTTACCCTAAATTTAGTTTGAGATTTAGGATATCATTATATTTATCCCAAGCATGTTTAAACTGTTCTACTGTGCTAGCCTCAACCACCTCAGATGGGAGGTTATTCCACTTATCTATAACCCTTTTTATATTGAAAGAAGAGATCTAATAGCAATAGCAGTATACAATGCATTAGTAGCACACATTACACAAAAAGCCAGAGCTTGTGTCAGTGCATAAGCACTGTTATATTTGGTGTGACCCATTCACCATCCCCACCTGCTTTACTATTGCAGCACAGGCCAGGACCAACATTCTCCATGTTAGTCTGCCTCATATGGCCATGAAGCCACGCCCCTTTTCAAGTTTTCACTTTTTTTTGCACAGTTTCAATGGGGCGTGCCACTGATATCCACCCTCTCCCTTCTCTGCTGCAAGCTATACATGTTTAGTTCCTCTAGCCTTTCTTGGCATGATGTGTGACACAGGCCATGAACCATTTTAGTTGCTCTTCTTTGCAGTCTCTAATGTATTTATGTCTTTCTGGAGATATGGCCTCCAGAACTGAACACAGTATTCTAGGTGAGGTCGTATCAACAATCTATAAAGGGGCATCACTAGTTCCTCTCCCTATGCATCAAAGCATCTGACTTGTCTTTCTTATTGATTTGTTACATTGCTTGGCTACCTTTAACTCACTGGAAATAATTACTCCTAGATGCTGTGAGAGATATTAAGGCCTCAGAGTCCAGGGAAGAACAACTTTAGTGTCATCTCTGACAATGCCTTTCCACCTCAGTAATTTCTAATGTAGTGCCATTAATGATATATTGAGCTTTTGGTTTTTTGTGTCCCAAGTGCATAATTTTGACACTCTCTTGACCATTCCTCCAGTCTACCTAGATTATCCTTCATTTTCCGGCGCCAGGTGAGCAGTCATTCCGTCCATGACAAAGCCCTGTTTTCTTTTTTAATTTTCTTGAACTTTTAATAGCACCATTTTATTCTACATGTTTATACATGCAATAATTTAGAAAGAAGTTTATATAATTATAGTATCATGTTTTGTAGTATCACTATTTGAACATATAGGGCCAGCTTTACTAAGCTGCGGGAAAGGAAAAGTGGAGGTGTTGCCCATGGCAACCAATCAGTTTTAGCTGACATTCTTTAGTGTGTAATAGGAAAGTGAGAGTTATAATCTTATTGGTTGCTATGGGCAACATCTCCAGGTTTCCTTCCCTGCAGCTTGGTAAATCTGGCCCATAGATTAGATTTGTTAAGGCAGTATTCAGTTTAATCACTCAATAAAAAGAGATTAATAAAATTGCAAGTATAAAAGTGAAAATGATTTTGATATTAACATAGGCAGATGTGATTTATTTATAACATATTTTCATTTGCCTCCTCATGGCAGCACTACTAACGAGTTAACCTCCCTGCTTGGAACCTCACAGGAAAGAAAAGAAGACCCAGGGTATATAAGCGTCAATTCCTCCTGAGTCTTTTTTTTCTTTCCTTGTGTGGAGTTAGGCAGGAGCAGGTTACTTTCCTTTGTGAGGCTTACCTGTGATCCCACCATGACGCCCGGGAACCGGAGGTGGGAGTCGGCCTCTGAAGCGTTCCTGTCTTCGACAGGACGCCGTGCGAAGGTTTAGCGGTGGCGTCTGCGAATTCCTGGTCACACGTGGTAGTCCGGCGGTCATTTTCTTGTAGTCCGCATTTATCCCTTGGAAAGCGGGTCTGACGTCACTAACAAGCGACAGGGTCCCTTTAATCTGGAAGACACAAATAAGTGGGAGAATCCACCTAATGTGGCTCCTCCTAGAGGACGTGAACGTTTTCAATGACGCGATGGAGAAAAAGAATTGAAGTAGGCTCTAAGAAGCAACACTCAATCGCTGGCGCAGCATTCAAACCAATGGAGGCCACAGCAATAACGGCAAAAGTGCTTAGAGGATGGTGCAATGACTTTGAGAATAGCACTCTGGATGGGGTCAAGCATTTGGAGCTTATTAAAATCATCCAAGACATCCAGCTAGCTGTCAAGTTAATCTGCGAGGCCTCCCTAGACTCAGTCAGATTGGCAGCAAGGTCAGCGGCAGCAGCGACTGTGGCTAAAGCCATGGGCTGTCGATGTTTAGTCTAAAAACAAACTTTTCACTATCCCTTTCCAGGGCGATTACTTATTTAGCAAAAATCTAGACGACATCATCTCCAAATCATTGGGAGGTAAATCAGCATGGATCCCCCAGGACAAGATGCAGAAGAAAAATGTATTTTACAAAAACTACTGACCTGGGTCTAACAAATTCAGAGAGACCAGGTCGTACAGACCAGGCAGAAACTTTGGGCCGTATGCAGAGCTCTTTAAGACCGCGTATACGCAATCTACATTGCAACAAGTAACGTAGATTACGTTACAGAATAACTGTGCATGCGCAGTAGGACATATCGGAAAACTCCGGCCGCATTTGTAATGTGGCCGGAGCTCTGCATATGGCCCTTTAGGAGGAACCAATGGTCCACGTCCAGGTCTAATTTTCGTTCGCAAAGATGGAAGGATGTTAAACCTAAGCAAAATTCACAATGAAGCCGAAGGTATCATGCAGGGCAGCACTGTGGGGGTCAGACTATCCTGCTTCACCGATTAATGGATAAATTCAACATCAGACAAGTGGGTACTAGAGATAGTTCACCAGGGATACAAATTTGAATTTCTGAAACGCCCAGGGGACTTCTTTCTTCACTCAGAGGTTCCTGCAGGAGAGGAGGTAGCAGAAGCCATCATATCAAGCCTGCACATAATGCTTCAACAAAATGTGATAGCGGAGGTGCCAAAATCTCAAGCAGGGCTAGGATCCTACTCAAGATTCTTCGTGGTAAGAAAAAGCTCGGGCAGCTTCAGAACCATTCTCGACCTTCGAAGGGTAAATAAATACATCAAAACTCGCCGCTTCAAGATGGAGTCGCTAAAGTCCATAGTCACAAATCTACGGGCAGAAGCATTCCTAACAAAGGTGGACTTGAGAGATGCTTACTTACACATACCCATTGTCGAAAGCCATCAAAAGTATCTACGTTTTTGCATTTTAGGAAAACACTTTCAATTCTGTGTCCTCTGCTTCGGGCTAGCTACCTCCCCCTGAAATTTTACGAAAGTCCTCATTGTTCTTATAGCCAAGATAAGGTTAGAAGGCACAGAGGCCTAGGCATATCTGGATGACATTTTAATTGCTGCGCCCACAGAAGACTTAGCAACATCTCATACCCTGAGATTCTACAAGTGCATGGCTGGATCATAAACAGAGAAAAGAGCCTAGAACCGGTACAAAGCATCCAATATCTAGGAGCACTGATAGACATAGTGCAAATTAAATTAACATTGTCCGGGGTAGGATACGGAAAAAAACAATGGATGTCGGAAACTGAGAGGGATAAAGTCGACCTCAGCAAATTGCTGTCTACAAGCTCTAGGCTTTATGTCCTCGGCAATAGAGATGGTAAAGTGGGCAAGACTGCATATGAGGAACTTTCAGCTGAATTTCCTCTCTCAATGGAGCGGAGACCCAAAACGTCTAACACAGAAGATAATACTTTCGAACGAAGATATAAAGTGGTGGTCAGACACAAACAGGCTACGCCAAGGAAAAGTTTTCCTAACTCAAAAGCAAGTTGTGGTCACTACAAATGCCAGCGCATCCGGATTGGGATGAGGTGCATAGGTCTACTGGCGCAAGGCATGTGGGACCAACAAACAAGCAACCTTCACTCAAACATAAGAGAGTGAAGAGCAGTGCTCCAGGCGTGCAAACACTTTCAAAGCAAACTACGGCAGAAAGAAGTCCTCGTGAGGTCCGACAACAAGTCATTGGTTTCATTTCTCATCAGACAGGGAGGCACAAGGAGCAGGCCTCTGATGAACGAGGTAAGGAAAATCCTTCACTGGGCGGAAAAGACCACGCTGGGCCTGTCAGCCATCTATATAGCAGGAAAACAGAACTGCGCTACGGACTTCTTAAACAGACATCAGCTTCTTCCAGGAGAATGGGAGCTGGATCAGGAATTATTTAGACAAGTAACAGACAAATGGGGAGAGCCGGAAATAGATCTCCTGGCAAACAAGCAAGAATGCAAAAAATCAAAAGTTCTTTTCAAGGTACCGGGACCACCGGTTTGTGGGTGTGGACCCACTGTCTCAACGCTGGGACTTCAGACTGGCATATGCCTTTCTTCCCACTCCTCTGATTCCAAGGTTCTTAACCAAGCTGGAAGAGGGGATAATTACGGTAATAACAATCCTACCATTTTGACCCAGGAGGCCCTGGTTCTCAAGGGTTCTGCACCTAGCGATAGACAGACCCTGGAGGCTAAACCGACAAAAACCCTATTGCGGCAGGGGTCTTTGTACCACCAAGACCCAGAAAGTTTGAAGTTGACGACGTGGCTACTAATGACAAAACCACAAGTCAAGGAAAGTCAATGCAGTTGTTTGTGCTCATGGAAGGGGTAAGAAAAGGGTGCGCAGCGTCTAAACCCACTATTGACAGGTGGATATGGAGCTGTATCCTAGAAGCCTATAAAGTAAGAGGTATAGACCCCCTAGGGGAATTAAAGCACACTCTACCAGGTCCTTGGCGGCCTCCTTGGCAGAGAAAAGATCTGCCTCAGCCGAAGAAATTTGTTAGGCAGGGGTGTGCATCCATCCACATCTTTGCCAAATATTACAGGGTAGATGTGCAGGCCTTGGCAGATGCAAGGTTTTGTTACACTCCGTAAGAATAACACTAGCAGGGTGTAGCAGGGGGTTTTTCTATGTGTGTTCTTTTCCCCAGCTGTCAGGTAATCATCACTGAAGGTGTGTCAGGTGCTCATTGCTGATTGGGAGAGTTCCCCTTAAATAGCCTCTGTTCAGTTCCATAGTTGTCGGTTACAGCGTCTGGTTTCCTGATCGTGCTTGCTGACTGTCTGAGTGCTGTGTTTTGCTTTGCATACTCCTGATACCCTGTGTTCCTGGTGTGTACCCCCTTGCTTTCCTGATACCCTCTGTTATTGTTGTTGACCCCCTGTGTGGTGAGCTTGTTGCTGTTTGCATCTCCTTGATTCCCCGTTTATTCCCCTTGTTTTCCTGATACTCTCTGCTCGTTGTTTGTTGACCCCGTGTGGTGAGGTGCGCGGCGAGAGTAGTTCGCTACCCCCGCTGGCGGCCTCAGCCCCGGACAGGTTCCGGTCTCTACCCCACTCCTGAGTGGTGCGTGCTTGTGTTTACCATCTCACATTGCTCCGTCTTGTCAGGTGTGTGTTTGATCTGCCATGTGTTGTAAGCGTCCACCTGTTTTTGCCATCTAGCAGTGTGTTGGAGTCCGCCTGTTGTACTCCTGTTTATATCATCTCCTCTCAGGATTGTACATCTTGCTTGTGAGTGTGTCCGCCAGCTAGTTATTACCGCTGTGTATTGTGCCATCTCCAGCCTGTATCGCTGTGCGTGTATTTCCACTGAGTGTGTATTATCTCCAGTGTGAATTACTGAGCAGTTGCTCCGCTGTATATTTCCAGCTTGCAGTTTTATACTTAGGTAGACTATTCCATCTGTCTATACCTGTTAGTGCTGTGTTGCCATCCTGTCAGCACTGTTTCCTGTTCCATCCTGGGACCTATTTTGCACCAAGCTCTGCCATTCCTGCAGTCCCCTTTAATAAAGTATACCTTCCTTGTGTGGAGTTTCAGCTTGTACCATCTCTAGTACTTGTGATTATATCTCCTTTATTGTACCCCTGTGCTTGGGTACTTTTTGGTATACTTACATATTGCTCTATTGTTTATGAGAGTTCAGTGTGTACATACTTACCTGTTATCCTGTGTGCAAGGGTTCCTGTGAATACCTGGGTTCCTGCTGTTTTACCTTGCTGCAGTACCCCTCTGGGGCTATCACCAGGGGCACGACCTATCAGACCAGCAGCCCAGACTATCCTCACCACTAGAGACTCTAGTGAACACCTGGTGCTGACATAGATTCCGGGCCCCCGGTGAGAATCCCTTTGGCCGACTGTAACAGGTTTGGCAGGAGTGTCCTTAATACTGCCCTGTAAGAATTTTGTTCAATTAGCTTTATTTTACTTATGCTTAACCTGGTCAGGTTTCTTTAAATTATACATTTTTTTCCATGTACAGTAAGCCCAACCCTAGACTAACTGCTTAGGTACTACCTGTTAGTGGTGCTGCCATGAGGAGGCAAATGAAATAACAGATTATTACCTGTTAATATGTTTTCATTTACTCTATCATGGCAGCACTTAGATTACCCCCTTAGTACTATTGTTGTTTGCGTTATTGTTTACTTTTGGTGCATTAACCTGTGTTTTATTTGAGCTTATGAAGTTGGAAGACTCAGGAGGAAGTGGAAGTGATGCTTATATACCCTGGGTTGTCTTTTCTTTCCTCTGAGGCTCCTAACATTTTGGAGCCCGAAAACAAAACAAATAAGCCGTGCTCCTGTCCCGCCCAAGTCCTGCTCCCGCAAAAATTACCCCTAGCCTGTTAGTGTGTGTGTGTGTGTGTGTGTGTGTATTTTAGGGAAAATAAACAAGTGGGGTGGGGAAATGGCGCCGGAGGAGAAGTCACACCCACCAGTCCAAGAATCTGGATCTTTGACCCGTTTTGGGGCTGTCCCTTTTTCAAAAGTGAAAGGGCCATCCCCGAAACTTGTCAAGGATCCTGATACTTGAACCGGTGGGTGTGACTTCTCCTGCGGGCTTGCCTTTCCACTCAGGACTGCTTTACCACCTTTGCTTGGAAGTCCTTATTGCTGAGCCAGACCTGTGTGGGAACTGTGCATTGCTCCCCTTGGTAGGAGTTTTATCTTCCGATTCGGCACTTTATTTATGCATTTATATTATGAATTTTATATTCATTTTAAATAAATTCATACATCTATGTCCTCTATGTATGTTGTGAAAATCTAAAGGTTGACCTGTGTCTGCTCCTAACTACCTACAATTTTTATTTTGTCTTAGTATAGTCCAAAGATATTATTTCTGTAGTCAAAATGTGCATTTCAAAAACATCTTAAGTTTTTTAACTCTTATGTGTGGAAATTACTGAAAAATAAATGACAACTTGTGAACACAACTCAGTCCCTTAGTTAGAAGTAGGGACCCCCGTGTTTTAGTTTTGGTTTTAGTTTCTGGATCTGTATTAACTTCATGTTTTGGTTTAGGTTTTTCTGTATCTGTAATTTTTTGCAAAATTTGCTACAAAATGGTAAAATCGTTTTTTTTTGTTTCTACATTTTTTATTAACCTCGATTACAATAATTTCCAATCAATTATTGACACCTCACAGGTCACAATATTATTTTCATCCAGTCTGTATGTATGTGCGTGTATGTATAAATGAAAGTGTGTGTATGTATGTATGTATGTGCATTATAGGTAATAGATTGTAGTATCCATGTCAGCATCATATAAAACACAGTCTTGTAACTACAATAAAAGAAAGAAAATCATAGTCACTACTTTACAATACAAACGGCATCCTAGACTACGCTATACAATTCCCACTTCATGCTAAAAGCTGCTACACAATACAGACTATGGGCCATATTCAAACCTAAGAAGCTTCTGCTTCTTAGGTGCGTATATTTAGGAAATGACCTACTACGCATGCTTACGTAATCTACGTACCAGTTAGGTAAAGTTAGAAAGAGGTGGCGTAATGCCACTTCGTGGGAGGGCTTAGGCAGAAGTGGGGAGGGATTTAGATTAGCTTGGGAGGGTGGGGGGAGGTGGGGAGAGGAAAGTTCTGTGCGTAGTTTCCTTCTTAAGAATACTTCTGAGCAACGACCCCTGTGTTTTGGTCTCTGTTCTGATTTTGGTCCTAAATCTTCATCGTGTTTTGGTTTTGGTTCTGGTTTTGCCCCTCAAATGTTTTGGTTTTGGATATTTTTTTTTTTAAGAAACTGCTCAAAGAAAACCACAAAATCATGTAATTTTTATGTATTTCTGCTCCTACAGCATTATTAACATGAATAATATTTATTTCCAGTCATTCCCAGTCAAATTGTACCACCTCACAGCTCACAAGATTCATGTTGGTTGGTACATGCTACCATATATGGTAGCATGTCTATTTGTGGTCCAGTGTACAGACTAGTGCTATGGCCATTGGCGACATGAGTGAAGTGTAGTATCCGTTATCATGTGGTTATCAGATCATAAATTACTCTTACTTAAATTTTCCTAGAAAAGTTTTTTAAAGTAAATTGAAAATATAGACCATTTCATTAGAAGGAAAAGCAGAAGTATTGGTTAACATCCTTGCAATCCCAGAACTCATGACATGATATTAAATATTTTTAGTTTATGTGTTTTTCCATTTTAACAGACATCCTTTATTAAAGAACAGTCCAGTAAAAGCAGAGAGTAGATTTTTACAAGGAGAATCCATCTACTTGTCTTTCATTTCCTTTAGTCTTCTGCTGGCAGATATCACTGTGAGAGCAGAGGTTGTGTTTGTAATTTTCCTCTTGCTACAACTTTCATGCAAGAACCACAGTGCCAAATTCCAAAATGCCTTCTCCTCATGTTAGTCTTGCCACAGAAGGAATATGTGTTCTTGGCATGCTGGCTTATTTCAATTTACTTGACCAGCTTCCTTAGGAAAGCAAGTGATTGGTCATATATTTGCCCTCAATGCCAACCTTATTTGTAAGTTTGGCCATCTTTCTTCAGGACCCGAGTGTTAATTTATGTTTTAAATATGCATTAAAAATGCTTCTTATTCTTTTGGCTAAGATAACGTATAATATATGTTCTTGTAGGGGGTGGATCGGCAGTCAGAACAGCCCTTTTTTCCAAAAGGGCTGTTTTCTACCAGCCAGTTTCTAACTTGCTCTAAAATTGGCTGCTTCTGCCTCGTTCAGGAGAAGCAATTGATCATCCCCAGGATGAAATGGCAGCAGTGAATGGTAAGTATCTATCTATCTATCTATCTATCTATCTATCTATCTATCTATCTATCTATCTATCTATCTATCTATCTATCTATCTATCTATCTATCTATCTATCTATCCCTAACCCTTATCCTAATCCTTACTCTCCCCTTCCATTACCTAAACCCACAGCCTGATCCTAACCCTCTCCCTCTACATCCCGCAGTATGATGGTAAGACTCCCTTCCTCACAGCCTGACCCTAAGGCTCCCTTCCCCGCAGCCTGACCCTAAGACTCACCTCTCCACAGCCTGACCCTAAGACTCCCTTCCCTGCAGCCTAAACCTATGACTTCCTTCCCCACAACCTGACCCTAAGTCTCACCCCCCACCCACAGCTTAACCCTAAAAGTCCCCTTATATCCTAAACTCTCCACCAGTCCGATCTGCGGTGGGAGCAGGGTTTTAAAAATATTGAATGGGTAAGTTTCCGAAAAATACATTTGGCATAATTACCCATTTATTAACAAAATCTTCTACTTAGTGCTATTTTATAAATGAGCTTTTGGCTGTCTGTATTTCGTAAATAGCATTTTCTTTATGTCCCATTCTTATATTACCAGCTTGATCCCACAACAGCACCAAATCTCATTTGGCCAGTACATAACGTGACACCTATGTCTTATGAATCATGGTGCAACCAATTTTCCAACTATGCTTTAGAATTAACATTACATTTTAATAGTTGTTTTAATAGTTAATAGTTGTTTTCGTTTAGACTGTGGATCTGGAAGTGGATGGAGCAGCGCAAGGAGGTGATGAGGCAGAAGACAGGGACTGGTACTCAGGAGGTAAGCTGCAACGACTGAAGACAAGATCATTGCCCTCAATGTAACGAGAACCTTTCTGTGCAGGCTTTGGATGTACCTGACACATACTCAGACAGAGCAACCTAAGAGAAAAGATGCAGCACAGGGTGGAGCTTGTGCTCATTATAGCCCACAGTAACAGATAGAAGCTTCCTATACAGAGCCATCGGAAAGACTATAAAAAATAACAACAGACAATGGAAAGTTTTATTTCCGTTTTAATAAACTTCCGACTGACTTTCCATTCCCAACATGCACTCATACCCAAAAAAAAGACACAGACATTTTTGGCTTTATAAAGAGGGCATAGATTTATTGAATTAGAATTGATGCGGACTTTGAATGTATTGAACAAAAAGTGTAACTGATAGAAAGTAGGAAGTCAGCCAAGTGAAATGGTAAACTGCAAAGAAGTCAGGCACTCCCTGACCTCGGCACTCTGGAAGGTAATAGTCAACACGAGAACACTATACTCTTTATAGTGCGCATCACAGTATATCTGGGGAGGCAAACCAAGAACCAGCCATTGAGCGTAGCTCAAATCTGGGGACTGATACATGGCTTTGTTTGGAAATGACTTTTGCAGTGGGTATTATAGTGCATTTGACAACACTAGCAGGACCAGCAAGTGCAAATAATGACCATGCTCTGAGCCTTTCCTTTTCACTATGTGTAGTGTAAGGTATGTTGGCAATGTGACATTTGTCCCACTCAGTCTTTGTGATGAGATTTTACGAAGCGGGGATAACAAGTTTGGGCTTTGAATGTGCCATCTTTATACTTTCTTATTAAACTTTTACTATATTTAGTAATAATGGTTGAGGACCTACTGGGAGGACTGGCAGTTCCAGCGCTATTACTGGGATGTACCTGTTTTGTAGACTGCCCTATTATGGAATTTGATTAAATAAAATAATGAAACCAGGAGGTTTGACAAATTAATACTTGACAATTTTTTAAATTCTGCTTTTTTTTAGGTGTAGATAAAAAGGCAACTGAACACTATACATATTAAGCTTAAAAATTATATAGTGTGCCTAATGTGGTTTACAAAAAAGATGGTCTTTCGGGAATTATAAGCAAACTCAAAATAATGATGACAGGGAGCAGTATTTTGCAAAGCAGAAGGAGGCTAGAAAGGTTATCAGGGCAGCAAAAAGCACAAAACTGAGGAAAAACTAGCAAACTTAGTACGAAAAGGGGATAAAAGCTTTTTTCGGTATATAAATGAAAGGTGAAAAATTTAAGAGGGTATAGTAAGGCTCAAAACTGAGAGTGGGAGTCTTATTGAGGGTGGAAGGGCTGTGGCAGATCATCTTAACAAGTATTTTTGTTCAATATTCACAAAAGAAAGAGATGGGAAGGGACCACTTTTAAATTTTTCTTTCCTTTCCTTTCTAACAACCTTAACCTTCTTGCACTAACAGAAACTTGGCTCTCTGAATCTGACACTGCCTCACCTGCTGCCCTCTCACATGGTGGCCTTCACTTTACTCATACCTCCAGGCCTGGAGACAGACGGGGGGGTTGGAACTACCTAATGTGCCTTCGCTTACTTTCTCATCCTTTGAAGTACATGCTGTACGCATCTTTAACCCTTATCCTCTGCGTGTTGCTGTAATCTATCGTCCCCCCAGTGAATCCTGCCAACAATTTCTACAACACTTTTCTGCGTGGCTCCCTCATTTTTTATCCTCTGACTTACCCACTGTTATCCTTGGTGATTTCAACATTCCCATTAATGATCCTCCCTCTCCTCATGCCTCTAAGCTTTTCTCTCTTACCTCCTCTCTTGGCCTCTCCCAGTGGATTGATTCTACTACCCATAAGGATGGTAATTGCATTGATCTTGCTTTCTCCAAGCTATGCTCAGTCACTGATATCAATAACTTTCCTCACCCTCTCTCAGACCATCACCTTATCACCTGCAAACTCTCTCATACCAAGTCTAACTCTATACTCTATAACTCGCCAACACCTACTCGCACCCGTAGAAATATTAATGCCATTAATTTTAACCAACTTTCTCAATCTGTGCAACAACTTCTATCTCCTGTCCCTAATCTCCACTCTCCTGATGTAGCAGTTTCTCACCTAAACCAAACACTAGTAGACATCCTTGACCAACTTGCTCCAGCTACACCTCATGTACCACGGCGACTCAAATGTCAGCCATGGCACACCAATGACACACGTACCCTTAAAAAACTCTCTCGCAAAGCAGAACGTCGTTGGCGCAAATCTCGTCTGCCCCATGACTTTCTTACTTACACAAACACCTATCACACTTATAGAACTGCCCTGGATAATGCCAAACAATCTTACTTTCAAACTCTCATTTCTACTCAGGCTTCTAACCACAAACACCTCTTTCGTACATTTAATTCTCTACTAAACCCTCTTGTGCCTAATCAACCAACCTCCATCAATGCCCATGATCTTGCAACGTACTTTAAGGACAAGATCGATAACATAAGACTGGAACTATCCTCCAACTCCTCTTCTACTAACATACTGTCCAAC
>WWET01002860.1:100403-116248 GCA_011038615.1 Limnodynastes dumerilii | reverse complement strand
TGTCATACACCCTGGCTGGTCCATTGTGTGATATATAGCACTTGCCCTTATGTATCAAACCCATTGTCCTATAGAGTGTAAGCCTGTGAGCAGGGCCCTCTTACCCACCCAGTCTGTCTGTTATTCCCCAGTATTGTTATAAAGATTGTAACATTGTAAAGCGCTACGTAATCTGTGGGCGCTATATAAAAACCTGTTAATAAATAATAATAAATAAATAAATTGTAAGACTATTAATACAAAGGAGGCAATTACTACTGCTTTCACTGAGGAGCAGGTATTAAAATCATTTTCAAAGCTGAAAGTGGACACATCAATGGGGCCAGATGGGATACATCCTAGTATACTAAAAGAGCTTAGAGAGGTGCTGGCAAAACCATTAACTAAATTATTCAACCAGTCACTAATTACTGGGGTGATTCCAGAGAACTGAAAAATAACAAATGTAGTCCCTCTGCATAAAAGTGTCAGTAGGGAAGAAGCGGCAAAGTACCGACCAGTGAGTCTAACATCAGTATTAGGGAAAGTAATGGAAACACTGTTAAAGGAACAAATTGTACAATATCTTAAATCTAGTAACTTACAGGATCCTAAGAAGCATGGATTCACTGGGGTAAGATCATGTCAAACAAATCTTATTGAAATTTTTGACTGGGTCAGTAAAGTATTAGATAAGGGGGGAGCTGTAGACATAAGCTTTTGACACTGTACCACATTGCAGACTGTTAAATAAACTGGAAACTTTGGGATTGGACTTGAAGATAGTTGCATGGATATGATCTTGGTTACAGGATAGACAGCAGAAGGTTGTAATAAATGGAATCCATTCTGGAGATGGTAAGGTAAACAGTGAAGTACTCCAGGGTTCTGTACTTGAACCATTATTATTTAATATCTTTATATTATATTGCCTGTGGTATTGAGGGGAAAATATGCCTTTTTGCAGATGACACAAAGATATGTAACAGGGTAGACACGCCAGAAGGGGGACACAAAATAAGAGATGATCTAGGTAGACTGGAGGAATGGTCAAGACTGTGGCAACTGCAGTTTAATGCCAAAAAATGCAAAATCATGCACTTGGGACACAAAGACCCAAAAGCCTAATATATCCTTAATGGCACTACATTAGAAACTACTGAGGCGGAAAGGGATCTAGGAGTCATTATTTCATGTGACTTAAAGGTAGCCAAGCAATGTAACAAAGCAATGTGAAAGGCAAGTCAAATGATTGGTTGCATACGGAGAGGAATTAGTAGCAGAAAGAGAGAAGTAGTGATGTCCCTTTATAGATCGTTGGTATGACCTCACCTAGAAGACTGTGTTCAGTTCTGGAGGCCATATCTCCAGAAAGACATAAATACATTAGAGACTGTGCAAAGAAGAGCAACTAAAATGGTACATGGCCTATGTCACAAAACATACCAAGAAAGGCTAGAGGAACTAAACATGTATAGCTTCGAGCAGAGAAGGAAGAGGGGGGATATGATAGCAGCTTTCAAATATATCAAGGATTGTGACCGGCGAGAGGAGGGTACCATTTTTCAGAGAAAGAGGTGTAATAGAACACGGTGTCATGCATTTAAACTGGAGGGTGGTAGATTCAGAGGAAATGTGCGTAAAAATTACTTCACTGAAAGGGTGATAGATAAGTGGAATAGCCTCCCATGTGAGGTGGTTAAGGCTAACACAGTAGAACAGTTTAAACATGTTTGGGATAAATATAATGATATCCTAAATCTCAAACTAAATTGAAGGTAAATAGAGCTTAGGGTCAGTATAGTTTTATATAACAACTGGGCAAACTAGATGGGCCATCTGTTGTCACCTTCTAATATAAATTAAAAGGATCATTCACAAGAATTTAAATAAATACCAAATCTGGCTTTTTAGTAACACTGACTCTGTACCGAAAATAGGGAAACAATAGATATATTGATTATAGTACATCTAATAGAGGGGGGGAACAAAAGATTTTATTTAAACCTACCTGGCTTTGTTTTAAGTTTTAAGGTCTGCAGGCCCCACCCATGTGACATCACCAATGACATCACATAGGGGACGGGCCCTTGTGGATGTGACCCAGGCCCCACAACTAATAATGGTGGCTTCTGCTCCTATTAGAAGCAGGCCAAAACGCTCTCTTTAAAATGATTTCCTCTGGCAAATCTAGAAGTTCTACGATTGTCACTAGGGGCCTGATCCAGACCTACGCCGATGCGCTGTGCTTAGTAAAGCACAGTGTATTGGAATGTACTTCCCCCGAAACTCCCCCCTGTCCCAGCATATTTTCCCTCGCTTACGCCGGTTGAAGGCTACCCTAACTTCAGCCGGCGTATGCAAGGGAAAATACGCTTGGACAGGAGCGTATTAACTAAAACCCCTCCCTCCCTCATTAAACTACTTCCCCCCGCCTACCTACACTAACATTTGCGTAGTAACGGCGAGGGACGCCCCCTCAGCAGTTACTACGCTGATACTACAGACGCCCGATCCCAGATCATCTGGCTGACTTATGCGCAGATCGGCTTTTCAGCCAATCTTATGCTTACGCCCGGCGTATTACCGCTGGGAAACGTAGGTCTGGGGAGTCAAGTTAATTGTATTCTTTGCATGCAGGGATATATCTATGAATTACTTACTGCACACGGATACTGACCAGCTTTACTATCACACTGTTATTTAGACTTGGGCTAGGAAACCTCACCTCTCAACTCTAATACTGTTTGCAGCAGATTAAATTTGACTCCCCCTAAAATCAGCAAATTTTTCCCCAGGAGTTACTTTCCTCTCTTAATTTCAAACTCTGAATCTGGTACAATATATGTAATACATACTCTATATTTAGAAAATATTTAGTAAAAATAATGCTTTCTTTGTATTGAAGTTTCAAAAAAAAATAACACATGCAAACAACAATGGATAATAAGACAATTATTTAATGTTTAGGGAAGTTAAAAAACAAACAAGAATCATGAGAATTTCAATAAACACACAATAAATAAATAATTATTAACAATTAAAAAACTAAGACATACTAAATATATAAACAGCAGCATGAGTTGCTGATGGCGCTAACACTGCAGCAACTCTCCCTACCACTAGGGGTATCTACTTACCCTCAAAAACAGACAATAAAAAACAGAAACTGTTGTGGAGGGGAGAAAAGCGCTTTGAGTAAATAGTACACTGAATATAAGAAACCTATATATAAAATACTGTATATAAAACTCTCATTTTTACTTTTTATGTGATCTCACAAAGATCTATTTTGGACAATTGATTGCATCAATTGAGGATTGGAAATTCCTATTAAGGATCTGTTTTTATTAGGATTTTACTAGTACTTTACTTTTCTATGGGCTGGGATATCTAAGTGATTCTCTAATGTCCTTTCATTCATTGATTCATTTGTTATGCTAACCACCTTTTGATGTTTAATATTGTTTTGGCGTTTTTATGCTTCCAATGTTTGCGATAGTGTTGTTTATAGACTATATCCTCCTTGTTATATGTGCATTGTTTTACCTCAGTAAGTTATTACTCCTCCCCCATTATATTTTCTATATTATTTTATGTCACACATGAAAATCATTGTATGCTATTGACTTTTTATTAAATAATTTTTTTATTATATTTATTATATGAATTTTTCCTTGGGTCTTGGTATTTTTATATACAGTATTTTATAAATAGAATTGTTATATTTAGTAGACTAAATATATAGGGCCAGATCCAGACCTACCCAAATTATATGCCCTTGTGCGTAGTGTATTAACGCCATCATAAATACGAATAGGAACTCCCCTCGGCCATCGGTATTTATGCCATCTTACGCCAACCAGACCCTACCCTAACTTTTCTGAGCGTAATCACGGATGTCCGTAGCATCCATGGGGCTGATCCAGAGCTAAGCCCGCCATGGTAACTATGGCGGGTGTAAGATCGGCTAAAAAGAAACTATGGCAACGCCCGATCGTGGTTAGGGGTTCCGTAGCACCAGCGTAGTAACGTTGGAGGGGCCGACCCCCAGCGTTACTACGCTCTAGTTAGTGTGGGGAGGCGGGGGGAGGGTAATGAGGTTGGGAGGACAGCGTTATTGTACTAACGCCGCCGTCCCAGCGTAGTTACCCTTGCTTACGCTGGCTGAAGTTAGGGAAGCCTTCAGCCGGTGTAAGCGAGAGTAAATATGCTGGGGGCAGGGGGAGTGTCAGGGGGAGTCCCACGATGTAACGCTGAGCGTTAGTATGCTCAGCGCTACATCCCAGGTCTGGATCAGGCCCCATGTGTATTTACAACGCTTAGCACGCCCATACTGTATAATTTAAATACCTCTTCCTGCCCACGAACTGTAATTCCAGGTTTTGTATGGCTGGCATGTCCCTTTGTGCGTTATTACGAAGATGGTACACTCAAGGCCCATCCGCTCTGCGTTTGTTTGCGTACTGCGTTTTTCTTTTGTACTTACTACACGCATGTGCAGTAAGTACAAAAGGGCGCTTATACGCTTACAAAAAGTGTAAAATCACGGGTGGGCGTAGGTCTGGATCTGCCCCATAGTCCCACAAGTGTATCAAATCCTGTAGGGGCCGCTAATAGTGGTTGTGTGAATGTAGTTGATTCACATATACAGTATAACTACATGCAAAATACCCCTTTTTACTTCTTTAACTTGCCTTGTAATAATGAATTGTCCAATCCTGTGCTTCTTCATTGTTTGTTTGTGGAATTTCATTTGAATTGTGTAAGTTGTTCTTTCCATTCGTGTTTTAGACATTATTTGATATTTGAATATATACAGTATTACTGTTATCCACTAACCGAGAAAGGGTTTATTAAGCAACGGATATTGATAGAGGCATTCTCTGCACAATATACTCTCCTCTCTTTTTCTGTTTTCTAAGATAAATATGTGACATGAAAAAGTTAATTTTCTTTGCCAAAAAGAATGAATAATTTCCTTTGCCAAAGACATTTTAGTAGCTAGTTATCACTCATATATTTTCTTCAAATCTTATAATTAAATCTGTTGGGACAATGTCACTGTCACAGATATGGTGGGAGATAGCTTGATGTAATCTGGCAGTACAAGTTATCTTGCGAAAAACACTTGTTTTCATTTCTTCAGAAAGAGACATTTTTGGCAAGGATATACCCATGTGAACACAATGTACTTCAGTGTGTGATTTGAGTGCAATAGAAGTGCTATTACTATTATTAGTTCAAACTGCTATTGTGTTGTACTAATAGTTCAAACATTGTTTTGACCAGTTGGAATATATTTTGCCACTACTATTAGTCCCTATCAGGGCTGGCAACAGAAATCTCGGGGCCCGATACACTCATGTCTTTGCCCCCCCCCCCAAAAAAAAATCTCCTAGATAGATATAACCAGGGTCGGCGCGACCCGCTCCGCGAGGGGATGTGGCGCTTCCCGGCGCCATCCTTGATAGTCGCGATGGGGAAATTGGGGGGCTGCAGAGACATGATGGGGGAATTGTAGGGCTGCAGAGACATGATGGGGAAATTGATGGGCTGCAGAGACATGATGGGGATACTGAGGGCTACAGAGACATGATGGGGATACTGAGGGCTGCAGAGACATGATGGGGAAATTGGGGGGCTGCAGAGACATGATGGGGATACTGAGGGACTGCAAAGACATGATGGGAATATTGGGAGACTGGAGACACATAAGGGGGAGTACATGCAAGAGGGAGAGATTGGATGAATATATACACTGTACACACACACAAACTGGATAACTTAGTGCTTAAAAGGCTGTGCTTCTATTGTATTATTGTTACAAATTTTTCTGCATTGTAACTGCATTGCATTTAACTGCATTCAATTTACAAGAATGTTGAATTTATTGTACAGTGGTCAGAAGCATGCAGTCTGTATTGTAAGGGGGCCTGTATGGTATAGCGGTCACTAGGATGTCGGTAAGGTATGTGTCCCTAAGAAATATGGTCTGTATTGTATTGAAGTTTTTAGGATTAAATGGGATTAGTGGAGACTAGAATGCTGCCTGTATTGTATACATTTGCTTTCTTTTATTGTGGTTACAGGATTGTGTTTTATGATGTTTACATGGATACTATATTCTAGAAACTCTAATGACAAATTGTTAAACAGGTAGGCGCAAATTTAATTTTTGCAGGGAGGCGCCGAACACCCTAGCCCCGGCCCTGGATATAACAATATGTTCACTCAGCTCTTTGGTTTGGTTCACTCATCTATAATAGTGTTTCTGGCTATTCACTCCCAGATGCGGTCATTTATATGCCTCCCTCCACCCAATCTTCTTATGTGCATTCTTAAGTTTTCCCGGCATGCCCCCTCCTTCTTAAGTTACTGCGAACTTTGTAGCAATAGGTTCGTAGTGGTGATTCACAGCAGTCCCGTCCAACGTAGATTGCGTATAATAAGTTACTACATATGCACATTATATCCTTTCCTATATATACACACACCTAAAAAGCATTTTATTAACTGTGAATCAGGTCCCATGTAAGCATTATAAAACACAATCCTGTAACCACAATAAAAAAAGCAAATCATAACCACTACTATACAATACAGGCAGCATCCTAGTCTCCACTATACAATTCCCATTTCATCCTAAAAACTGCTACACAATTCAGACTATATATCTTAGGGACACATACCTTACAGACATTGGGCCGGATCCAGAACTATGTCCGTCTTCCATAGACGGACGTAGTTCAATAAACAGTAGCTACTGCACATGTGTAGAAGCTATTGTACGTAATCTGCGTATCGTTTCGATACGTAGATTACGTATATGTGGTCTTTTACACCATCATATCTCTGAAGCCCCTCCAGTATCCCCATCATATCTCTGAAGCCCCTCCAGTATCCCCATCATGTCTCTGCAGCCCCCTGCAGTATTCCCATGTCTATCCAGTTCCTCCTCAGTATTCCTCATCATGGACCAGATTCAGTATGTGACTTCAGCCCCGCTCAGTATCTCCCATCATGTGCCTCCAGCCCTCCTCAGTATTCACCATCATATTTATCCAGCGTCTCCTCTTACCTTTGTGTCTTGCTTTCCTTCCTCCTCCGCGGCGCTCTTCCTACTTCATGTGTAGACAGGAAATTCCTGTATGAGCTGCTGCAGCTGTTACATAAGCTATCCAGCATGGCGCCGGGATGGATAGTTTAAGTATGAGACACATAGATAGATGTGAGAGACAGAGAGATATATGAGATAGATAGATAGATAGATAGATAGATAGATAGATAGATAGATAGATAGAGTATGAGATAGATAGTAAGGCCGTATGCAGAGATGGTAGGGCCATATGCAGAGTCTATCTCATATCTATCTGTCTGTCTGTCTATCTCATACTGGGCCGTACGCCGTGTCTATCTCATACACGGTCTTTAAGACCGCATATACGCAATCTATGTTGCAACAAGTAACGTAGATTACATTACAGAATTACTGCACATGCGCAGTAGAGCATAACGGAAAACTCTGGTCGCATTTTGCAATGCGGCCAGAGCTCTGCATACGGCCCAGTATGAGATAGACAGATAGACAGACAGACACATAAATATGAGATAGACATATAGAACCCTAACCCTCCCTCCCCTGCAGCCTGGCCCTAACCCTCCATCTACCGCAGCCTGACCCTAACCCTCCCCCCCTGCAGCCTGACCCTAATCCTAACCCTAACCCGTACAGATAGTTTACTCACCTATTCCTGGTCCGGCGATAGCAGCGACAGAGGTGCGACGGAGGGATATCACAGACGGCGGAAGGGTAACGGTAAGTGTGAAAGTGAATGGGTAAAGTATGCCGAATGGCATACTCACCTATTCACAAAAAAAAAATAGAAAGCGTTAAATATTCGAAAATGGGACTTTCGAAAAGAAACTTTCGGAGGTCCCATTTTTGGCAATTAGACTCTACTCTGAGTAGAGGAAGATCTTGCAATGACTTATATTAAGAAAAACATTTGAATGCTTGTTTAGTAACAACGGGGCTGATCCAGAGCTCCGGCTGCCGTGCTAGTTTTGGTGGCTGTATGTATTTCTGCCGTTCTGCGCATGCGCCAGGCATATGTTGCCCGGCGTAGTTAGGGAAACCCGATCCTTAGGATTGAGCGTCCCTAACTGTTGCATAGTTACGGCGAGGGGGCAACCGTTGCAAAAGGAAGGCAGGGGAAGGTAAGTAAATGAAGAAGGGCGGGTTAGGGCAGTTACGACCCTGTGGCCGGTGTAATTACCTACTGTTACGCCGGCTGAAGTTAAGGTAGCTGTTACACGCCGCCGCCAGCAGCGGGTAGCATGTAACGCAGTGTCCAACACTCCAGCTTCCTTCCATACCTCCAGTGTACTTGCCTGCAGTCATCGCAGGTTTCTCTCCCCGTCTCCAGACTCAGCCGCCGCACATCGGATCATGGGCGCAGTCATCTTTTCCTCAGCAGCGTCATAACTCCCTAGCAACCAGGTCTCCTCCAATCAGCTTAGGGGCGTTTTCCTTCCTCTGCACTGCATCCCGCTGCTCTCCTAGCAATAGGACCATACTATCAGGGTTTTTGGCGCGTTTTGGCTCTCTTGCTATTGGCTCCCTCTTCTTTAAAACCCAGGTAGCTGCCACAGGTAGTTGCCGGTTATAGCCTCATGCTGCCCGTACTTTTCTCTCTCTCTCTGCCTCTTTGTCTCTTGCTCTTGACTTGTTATCTTGCCTTGTGCCCTTTTGCCTTGCTCTCTTTTGACTCCTGAGTGCCCAGTTCTTGGTTTAACCCTCGTGTTCCCAGTGTTTCCCATCCTTCCTCATTCCTTGCCTCTGTTTGCTAGTCAGTGTCTTTGTGTGAATCCGTGAGTGTAAGCCCCAGTTTGTCTCACACTGTTTGTCCGTCGTCTGGGTGTTTCCCACTGGTATTCCTGTCTCTCCTGTTTGTCTTTGTGTACTTACCTACACGCATAGGAGTTGTCTGTTGGGGACCACGACCTGCCTCTTTCTACAGCCCAGACTGTCCCCACCATTAGGGGCTCCAGTGAACACCAGATTGAAGGTTAGACTCTGCACCTCGGTGGGCAATAGTTTAGACTCTCCACCTCCGTGGGCAATCTCCTAACAGTAGCCTTCAGCCGGCGTAACAGTGGGTAATTACGCCGGCCACAGGGGAAGTGTCGGTGGAGTGCTCCAGAGCTAGCTAGGGCCAGTGTAGCTCTGGATCAGCCCCAGCATTTCTGCTGCCTACAAAAGACTCTTTTTTGTATGAATTTATTATTGTTACATGTATATTAGGTCAGGTTATTCTAATCTAACAATTTCAGTAATCGGTAGCTTGGCACAAAGCTTATCTGTTCCATGATATATGAGCAATGAGGGAACAATATCCATTTTTGCAATAGTACATAATGCAAGCTACACCACTGATAACTGGCTACTACCTCTAAAGCAATCAATGATTACAGTTGTTTTCTATGTAGCTGTTAATGCCATGGACATGACCATAGTCTCCCAGCATATTGTGGTATGTTTGAGTATAGGTTATAATATGTCTTTTTTTTTAATTGTTGCATTATACTCACAAAAGATATGTCGACCTACTAAGCAATCCTTGTAGAATTCTTTGAGGATAGTTATGAAAGCATGAATTTAGTCACTGGGAATATGCAATGTGTTATCCCATAATATAAAATAGCTTTTAGACTACTTTATTTAATATGAAATGTATTAAATATTCATCCCAGGCCACTGTACATGGTAAGAAATACATACAGGAACTATAGGTTATAGTCACTGGAACATTTACAATATTTTAAAAACTATATAAGGGTCCATACAGAAGCTTTGCATGCTCTAGATTGTTAATGTCACATTGAAAGCTCTGCAGCTCTGTAAGGCACATATGAAGTTTTTGGACAGTGCATGCACAACTTGATTCTCACTCATGTACTGCTTGTATATCAGTTGACTTTCAAAGGGGTGGAGTTTGAGGGGATCCCTCCACCATTAACTACTATTGCTATCACCATCTAGAGATTTTAATGGGCTCCACTCATGTGTGTCACCAGGAAAGGTTAATAGGTTGAAACTCGGGATAGGGCCGTGAGCTGACCCAAAGTAATTGTTTTTCACTGCTAGCCAGGTGACAGTGGTATGCTGGCAGTTGCTGACCGGTTGCTTATAAACAGCGCTTTGTACTTAGCACAACAGTGCTGTTTATAAACAACCTGCCAGTAGATGACAGCACCAGGTGTTAAGTCAACTTAGCTGGAAGTGAGAAACAATGGCTCTGGTGGCAGAGTTCACAGTCGGATCTGAGGCACTGAACTTTAGCAGTCCAGTGTGTTATAACCCAGGAAGGGCATGTGCGGAACAAGCACCTACCCACACATGTGTTCTACACATTTGCAGTCTGGCTATCACGCTGCACATGCACCTTATGAAGATTGTGCAATATGTCCCCTCCACCCAGTGTTCTGCTAATGCCCTTGGACTAGATCCAGACTTAGGAAGGAGCTTGAAATTAAGAGAGGAAAGTTACCCCTGGGCTAAACCATGTTGATTGCAGGGAAAACATATTTCATCTTGTTGCAAACAGTAATAGAGTTGAGAGGTGATGTTTCCCAGCCCAAGTCTAAATAACAGTGTAATAGTAAAGCTGGTCATTATCTGTATGCAGTAAGCAATTCAAAGATATATCCCTGCATGCAAACAATACAATTAACTTGACTCCCCCTGCAATCAAAATGGTTTAGCCCAGGAGTAACTCTCCTCTTATAAGCTCCTTCTTAAGTCTGGATCCAGCCCATTGTCTCTACTCTATATCCCCACTGAAAAATAAAGAAAGGGAGAGGATAGAGGTAAAGATAAATATTAGATTTTTGCTCCTTAAATAAATTATACTTACTAAAAAGGCTTGAAAAATATAGAGATTCAGTAAATCTTCAAAAAGATGGAAATAAAAAAATAGAATATTATTTAAGTTTCCAAAACATTAGCCATTAACAAATAATAAGTTAAAGATAAAGCTACGCTTCTTCCAAAGATATCATTTAAGGAACATTTGAAACAAAAAGGTGCTTTTTGTGTGTTACTTGATTTTTACAGTTTTCAGTACTAAAAGTGGATGATAATTAGGGCTTACATAAAGACAGGTGGCCTTTAACTTATCACATTATCATTAGAGAGGAAACCCAAAGCACTACTTAGATTGTTGAACCTGGCCAAATCATGATCAGTCACTTTTGTACTGAGAGGATCAGTCGCTAACAATGTCCACGATCAAGTCTGATAGGTGGTAATTTACCTGCATGTATCCCAATCATTTCAATGGGGAACAGCAGGATTGCTCAGGCAGTGCATGCTGCATGATTGCAGACATTGTTAGCAGCTGAAGACTATTAGTTTATGAAGGTATCTTCATTTTTCTCTCCTTATTGTGAACTAGATCAGATCTCTTTGTTTGAATGTTGTACTCAGTTGTTTAGATGCTTTATGTATTCTACACTTCAAATGTATTTTCTACCCTTTTCATTTACATGACATTGTCATTAGAAGAATTAGGTTATTTTCTTCTTTTGCTCTTTTGTCTATATCCGAGATGTGTAAAGATGCTACTGCTGACCATGTCACACTGACCTTCTATCTACAGATGTTACTTAGCCCAGATACATATAATAGGATTCATATTGATGCTTCTAGTCTTACACTGAATATGTTTTACATGCTTCCATTCAGTGTGTGTGTGTAATACATTAACTACATTAATGCTACATTTAGTGGACACATGCCGTTGTAATGCATTTTACAATTAATTTATTTATGTTTTCTTTAGCATGTGTCATAGAAGAAAAAAAAATCCTGTAAAATAAATAGATAGATATGAGATAGTTAGATAGATAGATATTAGATAGGTAATAGATAGATAGATCTTGTTTATTAGAATAGTTTCATTTACCACTTCTCTTCAGTCCTATTTTCATTCCAATCCTGTGCAGTTCTTACATACTAGAGGTGGCTTGTTGTATTTTATTGTCATTAAATGACAGCCATTATATTTTTGGCCCTTCTATATGACATGTCTGTTGGCTGCCTTTACAGGAAACTGAGATGCCTAGGTCAGCCAGATGGTCTAGTGGCAGGGCTGCTTTGCTGCCAAACAAGCAACCTGGATTTTATTTCAAAATCAGCTTCCTGCTTCTATTGCGGCCACTGGGGATGGATGTGTGAGAAGGTATTTGGATGGAAAGGATGTGCCAAGTAATGCTTTTAATACAGCACCTGCTGTTTCCTAATTATTAGCAATGGAAATGATTCTGAAGGGAGACATATCCTGCTGCTATCTCACTCACAGGAAGAATTTGCACTATTGTGTATAAACCTTTGAGACAGACAAGAATTATTGATTTAAAAAGAGTTTTGGGTTTTTCTCATATTGATTATGATCACATTATGATAATGTGAAACATCTACCATCCAATTTGTTTTCACAATTTGCTGAAACTAAGCAAGGATATAGAATTAGAAATACAATGTTAGGCTCCATATTTCAAGAATAACATTCAGTACACAGATAAATATTTAAGATATATAAAAGATCATTTTTACATTAACTTTATAAAAAATGTACATCTATATACAGTACATATACACATTTTGTTAGACGACACTAAAATGACTATAGTAATTTATGCTGCCCCATTGGGTCTCGCCAATACTAGATTTCATTATTAAAATAGAATTTAAATATACTTCTAGTTGCATGGCCTCATCTGTTTTCCCCAAGGATTTGTACAATGCCCATGTAAATTAAGATACATACATTTAAGACAAATATTAGGGGTATTTTAATGCATTTGGGGAAAAAAACTATTATTTTAATCAGTTCTAATATTTCAAAGGCAATTGGCTGACAAATGACAGCTTTACAATTTATTTATATTTTTTCCTTTTTTCCCCTTTTCAGTAAGAATAAAAATAAACAAACAACAAACAAAATACAAAAGAACAAATCCAGAGTTTGAGTGAAACAACCAAATTAGGAAAATCTTTGACAATCTTTATTACAAAGACAAAAAACTGAAATTTGGAGATAAACTATTCCTTTCAACTCTTATTTGGTTTTCGCCTCCCACACACACCTGCAAGCGGGATGCAGTCGCCGCCTGAAAGAGAGACAGCTGAAAGTTAAATTTTGCCTGTCTCTATTTCCAGCGCTAATGGGAACATTTTATTAATGAATGGGTAAGTATGCCCAAGTACGCTGCCGATCAGTCGCACAGCTGCACACCCACTAGACAGGTGAGTATTACTGGGGAGACTATAGGGAATTTTAGGGTTTGAAGTCTATGGGGAGTTTTGGGGTTAGACTGCAGAGAAAGGAGTTTTAGTGTTAGGGTAATGGAAGGGGAGGGTTAGGGTAAGGATTAGGGTAAGGGTTGGGTTTACATCAGTACTCACCATTCACCGCAGCATATTCTTTCTTGAGTGAATTGATTGCTTCTCCTCTGCAAGGTAGAAGCAATTGATTTCCCAGCCAGATGACCACACCCATTGCAAACATCTCCCTGTTTTAATTATTACTCTCAAACTCTATAGCATACAAGCAGTTTCAAAAAGTTTACTGTTGTCTACAGAGTGTCACGGGGTGAAGAATCTGGGTCTCTGACCTTTTAAGCACAGTGTAGGAAGTTTGGGGTGAACAGGACCCTCCTACCCACCCAATCTGTCTGTTATTCTCCAGTATTGTTATAAAGATTGTAACATAGTAAAGCGCTACGTAATCTGTGGGCGCTATATAAAAACCTGTTAATAAAAAATAATAATAAATAAGTTTGGGGCCTAAATATATGAATTATTCATTAGCTAGTGGGAACTGGTTGACAGAGTCAGACTGGAGTCAACAAGGAGCGATAGTGGGTGACAGATGCCAATGGGAATGCGCTTGGAGTGGTGTGGTACTAATAAATCTACAGCGATCACTGGTGACTTTATGGCATACAGCCTTGGACACAAGGACAATCCCTATAGACAGTTGGAGACTACAGTAGACTTGGGCAAACTGTGCACTGGACTACAAAAAGAAACAAAGGTAGAAATTTAGGACAGCGGAAGGCTTGAGCTGAATGCAGCTGTGCCTTAGAATGGAGCACTGTGGCAGACTGGGATAGCAGAGAAATGAGGAAAGCAAATGTTGAATGGCCAGCTATATATTGCACAGGTGATTGGATAGCTTGATATTGCTAGTGCGGATTTACAGTTTTTCTGGTTCTACTGTTACCTTCCATTCAACTTTTACTCTCCTCTCTCTCCTCTCTCTCTTTTTTCTCCTTTTCTATTTTTGTTGTGATGAAATTGGATTTTTTGAGTCTTATCAGCACCATTAGCTACCTTATTATTGGATTTTATTTATTGGATTGCCATCTTTTCCCTGTATCAGTAGGGGATACACACTTTTGTCTGAGGAACACAAGGCACAAATTGTACTGGCACTAATAGAACAGTGACAGTGCTTTAAATAGGCTTCCTGTTGCTGCTGTGGGTTGCTGCATTAGAGTGATTGGGCGAAGCAGCATTCAGATAGTCTAAACTAACTATGTGACCATTTCCAAGATGGCGGTCCCCATGTATTGTGCACGAGTGCCCGTGGAAGCTGACATTTTGGACTATGGAAAGAGAGAATGACACGGAAGGAAGCAGCAAACATTGACCAGTACTGCTATGGAAGCTAGTTAGCATGGTTTGTGAAAACTTACATTCTATATAGTCAATAATGTTTTTTGCATAATCAATGCAATTACTATATTTATACAACTACCTTAAAATTATTATTATCTTAGTCCCCTTGCTGTGCTTTTAATATATCATATGATGAATATGATTTATAAAGTCCAGAAATGGCAGATGCCAGTAACCAGGCTGTTTTAAGAAATATGTATATATTTATCTACTAGAATTCCGTTATAATATCAAGGTACAGGATAAATACTTTGATTTCCCCCAAAACTTACTGTACATGGGTGACAATCAGATTGTGGTACATTCTTATTACAATGTACAACATATTTCTGCATGCTTCAGTTGGAAGACTTGAGGTAAGCACTAGCTGTTGGAAGACCATCTGTGGGAGAGGTTACAATATGAATGCTTGTATATCGATATGAATGCACAGGGTCTAGATCCAAGCATTTTAAAAGTCACACCACCGTGACCATATAGAAACATAGAAAGTGACGGCAGATAAGAGCCACATGGCCCATCTAGTCTGCCCATTTGTTTATTTAAAACTATACTGACCCGAGACCCTATTTACCCTCAGTTTAGTTTACAATTTAGAATAACCTTATATTTATCCCAAGCATGTTTAAACTGTTCTACTGTATTGGCCTCAACCACTTCAGATGGGAGGCTATTCCCCTTATCTATCACCCTTTCAGTGAAGTACTTTTTCTGCACATTTCCTCTGAATCTATCAACCTCCAGTTTAAATGCCACCCTCCTCTAGCCGGTCACAACCCTTGATATATTTGAAAGTTGCTATCAAATCTCCCCTCCATTCTCTGCTCCAAGCTATACATGTTTAGTTCCTCTAGCCTTTCTTGGTATGATTTGTGACACATGCCATGGACCATTTTAGTTGCTCTTCTTTGCACAGCCTCTAATGTATTTATGTCTTTCTGGAGATATGGCCTCCAGAACTGGACACAGTATTCTAGGTGAGGGCGTACCAACGATCTATAAAGGGGCATCACTGCTTCCATCTTTCTTCTACTAATTCCTCTGCCTATGCAACCAAGCATCTGACTCGCCTTTCTCATTGCTTTGTTACATTGCTTGGCTACCTTTAAGTCACATG
>WWET01002860.1:36431-91462 GCA_011038615.1 Limnodynastes dumerilii | reverse complement strand
TGGTCAAGCTGTTGTGTCCGGGGGTTCTAATGTTTTTGTCTCCCCAGATGCTCCTCAGGATTCCGGCTCTGGCACGTTGGCTGTTGCGCCTGAGGATGCGCAGCCGGGCACTTCCGCTCAGGCGTTGGCTGAAGAGGTACAACCGGGTCCAAGCTCGCAGGGCGTCGGGGACGGTGAGTCTAATCCTGATGCTGAATTGGGTCTTTCTGAAGGGTCTGTGAGCTCCAGTGAGGGGTCTTCAGAGTCGCAAATTCGCCCTAGCAAAGTGATGAAACTGCTAAAGAGGCACTTAGCCGTCCTGGGGAAGGCTCAGGGTAAAAAGACGGGTGGGAAGGGGGCGGGGACTCCCGGGGGCGCGCGCAAAAGGTTATCGGGCCCCCCCCCTGTCCTGCAAGATAATGACTCGTCGCTGTGGGACGTTCGGGAGTCTTCCAAGGAGCGTATCAAAAAAGGACAGTTTGTGGATATGTTCTGCATTACCCACAAAGGCAAGAAGGCTCTGGCGGCGGCGAAGGCTAAAGGCGGTGTTGGAGAGGAGGCGTACAGGACTTTCTCTAAATGGTTGCCCGGGTTTTCGGTCTTTGCTATTTGCTATCTAGAGGGCAGAGCGTCAGAATATGTGGATCTGTGGAAATATCTGCGTCTTATAGAGGAGCGCCACGATACCGCTAGGGCGGGCCTGTGGCGGGAATACGACGAGCGTTTCCGCAAGAAGTTCGATGGGCAAAAAAGCATAGCGTTCGGGTCCCATGATATGGCTCTTTGGCTGGAATTGGTGCAGCCACCCAAGGAGTCCAGCGCAGCTTCCACCCCCCGGCGCGTCCAGCAGCCATTTCGTCCCGCAAACAGCAATGGAGGTAGAAGATGCTACGCGTTCAATGGGGGGAGATGCGTGTACGGTGCGGCTTGCAGATACAAGCACGTTTGCTCCCGTTGCGGCGCCGCTCACCCAATTAGAGACTGTCCTGTCCCTCCAGTCGCCAGCGGTAGATCGCGACCCCAGCTCCCTGCTAACAGAGTGCAGGCGCAAGGCGCCCTCCCCAGTTAAGTTGCTGAACATGCTGCGCTGGCTTAAGCTGTACCCTGACCGCCAGGCAGCGGCATTATTGCGGGAGGGTTTTCAGGTGGGGTTTAAGTTGCCCATTAGGGGCTCTGTGGTAGGCGGGTCGGGTCGTAACCTGAAGTCCGCTTATCAATTTCCTGAGGTTCTGCGTTTAAAGGTTGACAAGGAGGTGCAGATGGGTCGGATCATTGGCCCTTTCGATGCACCCCCTATCCCGGATCTGATTCTCTCGCCTGTGGGCGTTGTTCCTAAAAAGTTGCCAGGAAAATTCAGACTCATCCAGCATCTGTCATACCCAGTTGGCTCTTCGGTTAATGACGCGATAGACCCGGCGGAGTGTTCAGTGCAGTACCTTTCGTTCGAATCGGCGGTGGAACTTGTGCGGGGTCACGGCGAGGGTGCGTTAATGGCAAAATTGGACGTGGAGTCGGCGTTTCGGTTGCTCCCGTTGCATCCTGACTCATTCCGTTTTATGGGTTTCAGGCTGCCACGAGGGTTTTATATTGACCGCTGTCTGCCCATGGGATGTTCCATCTCATGTGCCCTGTTTGAGACCTTTAGTTCGTTTTTGCACTGGTGCGTCGCGGTCGGGGGTAGGCATTTTTCCCTGACTCACTACCTCGACGACTTTTTGTTCATCGGTCCGGGGTCTTCCGACGAATGTGCGCGCGCGCTTTTCTCTGCTCGGTCCCTTTTTTGGCATTTTGGAGTGCCCGTCGCATCCGACAAAACGGAGGGTCCCGCCACGTGTTTATCTTATCTCGGGATCGAGATTGATACGGTGGCGGGGGCCTGCCGTTTGCCACAAGATAAAGTTGAAAAGCTCAGGGTGGCCCTGGCCGACTTACAGCCACGGCGGAGGGTCTCCTTGAGGAAGGTGCAGTCGGTGCTCGGTCTGCTGAATTTTGCTTGTAGGGTGATCCCTATGGGCAGGATTTTCTGCCGGCGTTTGGAAAAGGCGACGGCAGGGGTAAAATTGCCGCATCATTTTGTACATCTGTCTGCAGACATTGGAGCTGACATGGAGATCTGGATGAGTTTCCTGAGCAATTTTAATGGGGTGCAGATCTGGCTTCCGCCGGCAGCTTCAAACAGTGAATTGGAGCTGTTCACGGACGCCGCGGGGTCTAAGGGTTTCGGGGCATTTTTCAAAGGGGAATGGTGTGCTTCCCCTTGGCCCCCCTCCTGGGAGCAGGCGGGGCTCACCGCCAACTTGCTGGTCTTGGAACTGTTCCCCATTGTCGTGGCAGTTGAACTGTGGGCTGAGGAGTTGAGTAACCGGGACATTGTTTTCTGGTGCGACAATCTGGGTGTGGTCCAGGCCATCAACAAGCAGCGGGCCTCATCTCCTCCTGGGATTCGTTTAGTTCGGTATCTAGTTCTTAAATGTTTGAAGCACAACATTCGGTTTAGGTCCCAACATGTACCGGGCGTGGATAATAAATTGGCGGATGCTCTTTCTCGTTTTGACTGGCCCCGGTTTAGGGAGTTGGCGCCGGAGGCTCGGGAGGCCGGATTGTCATGCCCTTGTCATCTCTGGCAGATTGTTCGGCCGGCCTAGAGGCTTTGGCAGACAGCTCCCTGGCCCCTGCCACGCTACAAGCCTACAAACGCGCGTGGCACCAATGGGTGTCCTTCAAGGCGACAAACAGCGCGCCAGGTAAGTCGGAGAAGGCGGTATTCTTGGAATGGCTGTGGGATCAATTCCGGTCCGGTAGGTCAAAGGCATCCATGTCCTCTCTTATGGCAGGAGTCTCCTATTACTCGCAGCTTTTCGAGCGCGCGGACGTGACCAAGGGGTTCCTTATCTCCCGCATTCTCAAGGGGTGGGCGAGGCGGCGTCCGACAGCTCCTGACGCGCGCAGGCCTATTGACATCCCCCTTTTGCGTAGTTTGATGGTAGTATTGGCGGCGGTTGCGCTTAACCCCTTTGAAACGGCGCTGTTTCGCGTGGCTTTTGCTTGGGCGGTTTTTGGGGGCTTCCGTATCTCGGAACTGGTCTCGCGGAGTAAGGGGGCGGTATCTTCTGGTTTGTTACGTGGTAATGTACGCATGCATGAGCGGTCTATTTCCTGTCTGATACATAAGTCGAAAACAGATCAGGCAGGAAAGGGGCGCTGGGTGACTATTCTATTGCACGACGATCGCAATATTTGCCCCATTAGTTTAGCTCGCGCGTACCTGGGCGACGGTCACCCCGGCGGCACTAACTGGTTGGCTCATCAGGATGGCACTCCCCTCTCCCGTTTCCAATTTACGATGGTTTTTAGGAGGTGCTTAAGGAGTCTGGGCATGGATGTTTCCCAATTCGGTACGCATTCGTTCAGGATTGGGGCGGCCACAAGGGCCGCTGCGGAGGGCCACTCACCGACGGCCATTATGGCCCTCGGTGGGTGGAAATCCGCGGTTTATAAAAAAATACGTTAGGTTAGATAAGTAAGTTTTGGTGTAGCTGTTGTTAAGTTAAGTAGTTGATAAGTTGGCAGTACTTGAGCCAAGGCGAGCTAGTTAATTCACCTGCCCTTCGGGGGGGTACGACGGGCGCTTCTCCTGCATTTTCCCCTTATCCGGGGTGGCTGATTGGCCTGTGTCACCCTGGGGGTTTCCAGGAGTTTCCCCCCTTCGTTGGTTTTCGCCTTGGTTCGGTGTATTCGCTGCCCCCCCCCTCCCCCCTCTTTCCTACAATTTTCCTAGGCTGGGGGCTGTTCTAGGTTGTCCCATACGGTGGTATTGATTTGTTCACTGATCGCATTGGCGGTTTTTTCTCCCGTTCTTTCTTGCAGGTGTGAGGCGTCGTGGTCAGCGTGCCCTGATTGTGGGTCACTCCTACATTTACTGGGCTCATGATTATGTTAGGAGGTGGGGTCTCCCTGTAGACGTTCATGGGTGGGATCTCGATTGGTTAGGTGTTAGAGGGATGCGTCGAGACATATTCCCGGCTCTATTTGATTCAGTGGTTAAGAGGGATGGGCTCCCTGACTGTTTGGTATTGCATCTTGGGGGCAACGACTTGGGACACGTTAAGTCTTGTAATTTTGAGCATGCATTTAGGGGCGATTTGCTACGCATTCACAGTGCCTTTCCCCAGTTGCCCATTTGTTGGTCATGCATTATCCCCCGCAGATCGTGGCGGGGCCCCGGCTCCATTCAAGCAATTGATAATGCTCGTAAGAATTTGAATAGAACTCTTACTAAATTTGTGTTTGAGCTTGGGGGGCATGTCATTTTTCATCCTGGGATATCCCACGTTGACCCCTCTTTATACCGTGGTGACGGTGTGCATCTGTCCCCTAAAGGCATGCTTCTATTTTTGCAGGGTTTGTTGGGAGTGTTGCAGGAGGTTCAAGGTGGCGGGCGGTAGGTCTGGAGGGACCTGCTAGATTGGCGGTAGAGGTAGGTGAGTCAGCAATTTTTGGGCGCATGGGAAAAGTTTGGTGTAGACATGGCTTGGCACGCCTCGTGACTGTACATTAGGTATGCCCAGCCTCGTGGCCGGATCCTGATCTGCCGGTGCGGTTCCCCCCGTGCCGTGCACTATGATTGAGGTAGTGACCACTTTAGTCATGGTTGAGCGCAGGGGGCAGGGGCTTTCTGTCCTCATTATTAGATCACCAGTGTTGCGGCTGACTCACCTCACCTGCTACGTTGCCACCTTTCTGTGTTCCAAAGTTATAGTCCAATAATTCTAATCAATAAATCTATGCCCCCCTTTATTTAATCCAAAAGCTATGGTGTCAGTCTCTTCATTTCGTAGGAGGGGTGAATGTTGTATGCGGAGTGTCAGTCATTGGAAGTTTAGTTGTAAACTTGAATTGGGTCTCACTCAAAATTCTCATGTGATAAAGGCATTTTAAATTATTGATGATGTTTAATTGAGCACAGAAAACATTATGCAATGTACTTGTATGAACTTTTGACCAAAAATGATAAAGATTTTGTTGACCAGTGATTAATCACCAAATATAAACTGGCCTGCATTGAAGCTTGCTCACTTTAATGTATAACTATATTCTGCCTGCTTTTACTATAAGGAAAAAAACAACCAATCCATGTTAAAGTGTTCTATGGAAATTCATAAATGTTTCTACCTGTATATTTTTGCAATTTTATAAATAATATGTTCTGAAGTGGGTGTTCTATCATTACTTTTCTTCTCTGTTAAGTCACATATTTTGGTGATTACTAGAGCAACACAAGTTACTATAATTTTTAAATTCATTACAGAGTCTGGTTTATGTTATCTCGTTAAGCATTAATTGGTAGTTCATGGCAATTTCTATTTTTACACCCTGAGTTCATAGCAATATAATTAGTAACACTAAGTACAGGAGCCATTAATAGCATTACTAATTGTAAATGTGAAAATATAAACACAACACAAGTAGTTATGTTCCAACCAATATCTCATGGTAATTGGCTGTAGGACATTCATGTCGGTATAGAAAGGTAAATAATTTAAAATACTTGTACAGTCTGTTTATTGCAAAGGACACTAATGGAAGTGAAGAATCTGGGCAATTACTAGAACGTTCATGAATTATAATATCTGAATTTTTCACAAAGACTACAATAAAATTGACACTTGATATGGTGAATTGCATATCTTATTCAAGAGATTAGACATCTGTTATTGAGATCATTCTAATTAAATTATTCAGATTTAATGCTAAACAGTGGACTGCAATATACACTATTGATGACTTGTGCAACTATGCTAGAAAAATTTAATTCATACCTTGGGACCGGATGCACAACACCGCATTTTTTTTACATACGTGTTTTGTTATCCATGTATAGCAACTAAGCATACGTAGTAACTCTTTTACGCTATCTACGTAGCATTTTGTTACATAGATAGATTGTAAATACCATTTGTCTTTAAATACCGCATGTACGCAATTTACGCAACGAAACGCTACGTAAATAGCGTAAAATAGTTACTACGCATGCTTAGTAGCTATAAACGGATAACTAGACACGTAATTAAAAAAATGCAGTGTTGTGAATTCGGTCCTTGGTTTTTAAATGACTTACCTGGCTCTATACTTAGACCCTGATTCACACCTAAGACAGATCCGCACCAAACTCACCCGTCCTGCCTCTATCCCGCCCCCTATTTAGGTACCGTATGGCACTTACGAGTGACATAGGGCTACCTTTTCTCTCTGTGCAATGTCCCCACGGACATTGCCTCTCCCCGGCTAATCTAAATCCATCGCCCCTCCTTCTTTTACCTAAACACACTCTGAGGCATCATTACGCCACCTCTTTCTCTTTAAAGACCGCACGGAGGCAATCTACGTACCTAACATGTGTAGTAGGTCATTTACTAGGGATCTGCAGACGCTTCTTAGGTGTGAATACGGTATATAGATTCACTTTGTGTATGTAGTTTAGAAAGTAAAAGGAGGTGGGCCACTGCAGCCTCAGGGGGAATTTAGGAATAGGAATTTAGGAGAAGTGGGTGGGGGGGAGATATTTAGATTAGGTTGGGAGAGAGGGCATAGCAATGTCCTTAGGAGAGAAAATACGCATGGTAAGATATGGTACTATGGCACTCGTCAGTGTCCTTAGGCACCTAAACATAGGGGCGGAATGGGGGAGGGAACAGGAACATTAGGTGCAGATCCATGTGTATCCGCACCTACAGATCACACTCCTAAGTGTGAATCTGGTCCTTAGTAGCAGAATTTCTGTAGCATACTCCTTTAATATAATTCATATAGAAATCCTGTTGGTAAGAATTTGTGATTATTAATGCAATGTTATTGGTGTAGTTGTATTAGCAATATGTTATTTTAATAAGGCTTTGAATTATAATTTATACATGTTCTAACAAAAATAACTATTTTATTTAAGTAGTTGAGATCATTTGAAAGCTGTCTCCTTTGTCTGCTGTTGCATAGAGTGGAAAATGTCCATATTTAATAAGACTGTATTTGGTGCATAGAAATAAACAGCAGGAACTACACACAAGGGTAAGAACTTACCTGGGAGTAACTCAACTGGGAGGACAAGAAACTGACAGTGTTTATAGGTTAATGTATAATGGCAAGGGATCATCACCTGCTACATATTGGAGAAGGGGAGTGGTGGAGAATCAAAGAGAAGGCACTTACCCACAGTCCAGGGCTTGCCAAAAGTGCTTAGAGCCCTCTATCTACAAGAAAAAAGCACACAATATAGATAAGAGCCTAGCGGCAACTATAACCAGCTGCTATAGACAATTGCCTAGCAACTGCTACAACAAGGGCCTGGCACACACTACATCAAGGGCCTGGTGACTAATACAACAAGGGCCTAGTGTCTGCTACAAATCTGGGCCTGGCTTACAGTAGCCAAACTAGCAACACTAGCCTATTTTCCCAAATTACAGGACCAATAGTCAGTATAATAAAGATCCTACTGACCTACCACTATTCCTGCCACAAAGAGTTGGCAAAAGCATGAAACGAAATATCACTGGATAAGTTATAGTGTCTTCACAGGGGTTTACTGTAACTCACTTGAGCTAACACCCTACTTCCTGGAGAGAATCTGGGGCTTCCTGGTGGCCCGGGTGGATTCCCAGTGTCCAGTGAGAAGATTCCTGGTGATTCAGTGGCGTTTTTGACCTTGCACCACTTACCAGCCAGTAATTTAGAGGTCAGTGTGGTCTTTTGCAGGCCTCTGAATAGCAGAGTTTCTGCTACCACTATGCATGGGCTCTCTCCTTCCTCCATTCCTTCTGCATGATCGTCACTCATCTCATCTTCTCTCTGCAATGTCCGATGCATGACTTTGTTCCAGATTTGTTAGAAATACATAGCATATTTTGCCTAATAAAGAATTAACTTTGTTTCAGATAAATGATATACATGCTTATTTCCAGTAGATGTCACTATGCTTCTATGCTTTAGAATTCATTATCACTCAAAAGAAAAAACCTTGACAAATTGTAAAATAAAATATGCAGTTTACATTTGCATATTCCTGGAAGTTTTACAATCACAAATTTGGAAAAAAATGTCCTTCTCTGCAGAAGATTCTTAAAATCAGACATCCTAATATTAATCTACCTGTGAAGTTTGTGCATTTTTAATGAAGGTTTTAAATGTCAGTAGTTGATGACATTAAATTCAAAATGCCTTTAAAATACAGAGCTATGAAAAAAAAAAATATATACCGGATTATGAATTCTAGTTAATGTTGGAAGAAGACAGTAAACATAGAAAACTCATAAATAAAGTGTAAATATTAAAGCTAAGGATATCTTAGCAGGAAAGCATAACTTTTACTTTGATGTCTTTTATACATAGAATTGTCTTTAGGAATATTTTTTAATATCTGCTTTTTTATTTTTTTTAGATACTTTTTCTTTCCTTTGCAAATGATGTATTACAGTGTGCCTGAATTCTTCCATTTCTGATAGTTTTAACTTTTTGTATATTGTTAAATTCACTTTGGAGCAAGGTACATACCTTCTCTTGGTGAGTGGTTTGCCGCAACGATGGTCAGTATTGCGGCAGATAGAATGGTGACTGCCGGCAATTCTCAAGAGCAGCAGTGCTGCGACTCCCAGAGCAGCAAAGATTTCCGTGGCGACAGGTAAGTCTTTTATCCTAACCCTAACCCTCCAATAACTCCCTCAGTTTCCCACATCCTAACCTTAACCTTCCCCTAAACTTCCCATGTGTGATGTGTGTGACATCCTAGCGACACCTCATTAATAACTAGAAAGAAACACAGGCTCAAGTTTTGGAAACTAAGATATTATTATATTAATATTAACTAATAAATTAATCAGTGATAACTAACTAAATAGGGATCTTTAATTATCTTTAACTAAATTTTGATGGGGGCCAAAGAAAGCAGGTAATAATAAACATTAATACAACAACATGTTGTCACAATAACATGAATAGTATTAACTTAAAACATTAAAATCAATTCAAACATCAACCAACCACAACAAAACACACTCCTCCAGCCTTCAGCACAATACTTCACTTAAGTGCTACGTGAGACTGTCCATATAGACGTGTCTACGACCTCAGGAAAACCTTCAATGTCCAGCTCAAAGGTAGTTACCTCATGTAACTACTAATCACAATGCCAAGAGTGCTATAAACATCCTATAAAAAAATACAGATAACAACACAAATAACCTGCTTTCCACCCAACAATGCGTACGCTTACCGCAAATCACCCAAGCATAAATAACCACAAAATTCCTATAAAGAAAGGAAGGGCAGGGTGGGCGGGTAAATCCAGAAAAGAAGGAGGACGTCACATGGCTCTCTTGCCTTAAGAAGACTCTGTAGACAACAACTCCTCCCTTAGTCCAACAGGGACCAATGAACTAACTGTAAGGTAAGTGGCACCACTAGGCCCACACCCACACAGGGAGTTAAACTTTGCTCATGTTCATTTTTTAACCCTTCTCTTAAGTCTTAATTATAACCTCCCACTTCTTTGATCCCTAACCCTATCCCTCCATGTCCAACAGTCTATCTCTAACCTTCCTTTTAAGCCCTAACTCTAACAATCATATATTGATTCCTAACCCTAATCTCAGTTTGCCACAGCCTGTCACTGTTCCCAATAGCAATTTTCTATTTGCTAAGCATTTGGGCAATGAGACAGCTATGATTCAGTTTTTGGCCGTATCATTGTCACAATTTGGTTGTTCAGACTGGCAACTGCATCTCTTTTACTGTTATCAAAGCAATGAACTTTACAAATATCTTTCTACTCAACTCCATTTACAACCTGAAAAAGGGTTTGTGGCATGTACCTTCTGCACCCCCTGCATGTCGCTTGTATGACAATGGAAGTGGTGTCTTACCACAGCCCGAGTGTCTTGGCCTGATAACAGGAAAAACTACCGTAATAGAAAAGACACCACAATCCGGCAGTGCCACACAATATCCTTAAGATGTGATAATGGAAAAGTGGAGATGTTGCCCATAGCAACCAATCAAATTCTAGCTGACATTTTCTAGTATATAATAGGAAAGAGAGAACAAAAATCTGATTGGTTGCTATGTGCAACATCTCCACATTTCCTTTACCGCAACTTAGTAAATCTAGCCATAAGTCTTAGAAACCAGATTTATAATGGGTAAGACTTGCAAACCTTGTTGAAAACAGAAAGTAATGTCAATTTCTTGAAATAAAGTTATTCCTTGCATGAGCTTGGTTGATTTCTTTCTGTCTACATCAGTAGTTTTCTACCATTCATATTCAAAGGATAATCATAATTTCCACCATGGGCATGAAAAACAAAGAGTGAGATATACAGCCCATTATAGAGTAATAGGTCTTGAACAAATTGTGCATTTCTCATATATAACAAATTTCCGTACATAAACTGTATCTATTGTTATTCAGCCTTTCAGTGATAACCAGCATATCTTGTGTGGCTTTTCCCTTCCAATATATCCAGATCCACCCAGTGGTATCTCAATGGATAAAACCCAAACAGCAACACGATCCCTCGTTCAGCATGAAAATAATCTTTCAACAATGTTTAAATAGTACTAAATAGTATAACACATTTATTATAACACAAATAGTATATCACACTTTTGATTTTTGGTACAGAGGCCAATCACGAACAACAAAGTGTTTCAACTTGATTAGTCTTTTTCAAGGTGTATCTATAAAAGTTGAAACACGGTGGTCAGGACTGCACGACTAAAAAAAACACAACTTTTGTAGAATTATATTAGAGTGGTTTTTTTTAAATAAATGTACATTGATGATATTGTAAGTGTAATAGAAACTGCATTGTAAGAATAATAGAAAATGTAAATATGTTTATTTTCTAAAGCTTACATTTTATAACAAATGGACAGCATATCTGTCATGACCTGCAAAGGGATCACATGACTTGGACTAGGCTTTAACCTATTTAAGGAAGCCCTGTGCATTTCATTAGCACTAATGTATTAGGTTACACCTGTGCCTAGGTCTAGCCTGCTTCTGTCTGCTTTCCAGGAGAAAAAAGGAAAGACATGGAAAAGAAAAAAACATTTGTGCGGCTTTGTGCAATGCAGCTGCTGTATCTATTTTTAGTACACAGGTTGGTGTTTGCGGTTCCTCCACAATAACATCTGTGCATGGTGCATTTTCATATTACAATCATTATTAATGGCCAATTATTAATTATTACATTACTGGTGTTTCTCCGGTGGAGTACTTTGACTGCATATATGTCCAGGTGACAACTTTTGAAAATGTTCAAGAACTGTTCCTTAAACTTCTGTAATGATATTTAAAGTTTAGCTTTAAAACTTTTGATATTGTAAATCCAGAATGAAAAGATGCAATAATAATGCTTTCTAGATGCTTTTCTTGCTTTTTGTGAATTGATAAATAGATGACTCCAAATGCTTTTTGCCCTAAATGTTAAGGAACCATTCTCTTAGATAAGGATTGTCAACAGTGTGACAAGAGTCTTCTAGACCTGTTGCTCCTTGTGACAATTAATACATATGGAGATATATAGCCAGCTGGACAGCTTTCCTCTAACTTTTTAGAGGATTGGCACATTCATTTCAGCCATTTTGATTCATCTGGCTGTCCCAGCCATAGAAACTATTCCCTTAGGCCCAGACGTACTCACAGGGCACAAAGAACTAATACATAAATAATTATAATAATGTTAAAACTTTTCTTTGCTCTGATGTTATGAGTGCATTTGGACATATTTTCTGCATTTGTCTTTGTTCCTCCATTTAAGATTTAGGGCCAGATTTAATAAGCTGCATTTTTATAAAAATTGAGATTTTGCCCATAGCAACCAATCAGATTCTAGCTCTCACTTTCATATTACATACTAGGGAATGCCAGCTAGAATCTGATTGGTTACTATGGGCAACATCTCCACTTTTCCAAACCTGCAGCTTAGTAAATTTGACCCTTTGACTTTATGTTGACAATAAAGCAACCTTGATGCTGATCAATGTCTCCAACTCCCAAATTGAAATAACCATCTAGAGATCCTATGTAAGCGTTTATATGGAAAAGGAGTTTATAACAAAGAGTTGGCTGCAATTATATGCAATTATATTTGGTTTAATAGACACATTTGGAAATGTGCAAAAAGAGAGCACACTGAACCCAGCGCTGATAAAAATAACTGCTGCGGCTACAAATAGTACTGTGCTCCACCAGAAACACGTTTGGAAATATGTGTGATTCCATCATATTTTTGGTTTTTGCAAAAATGTTATTTACAAAACATTGCAGATGTATTTTCATATAGCATACATGCATTATCTTATCAAAGTTTTTTTCAAGATTAAAATTGTTTAGATTATAATTTTTTCAAAATTATTTGTATTTCCTACTATTTATTGCACTTACAGTGCAATTGTTATATTACTGAAACACATATATAATTGTTCCCATCTGCAATAACATTTATAGGTCTGATCCAAAATAAAATTTTAAGTAGAAAAAGAAGTAACTGGACAAGCCATGTTGCTTTGTAAAGGGTACAAATTCATTTTTATGTTTTGCATGCAGCGAAAATGCTTTTGCTTAAAGCACCCAAATCCTACACAGCTTTCATTTTAAACTGTAATTAAGACTTGAGATAGGGAATGTCTTCTCTCAAATCTATTTCTAGAAACTGTTCCTAGGATATTTTCCATCCCAGTCACAAAATCACTATCAGCAAAATATTAGTAGCAGAATATTCAAATCAAACCACTACCACTGATGCATGGGGGTTCATACTCCTAAAGGGTTTAATTTATATGTCCAACCCCTGGAATTATGTGAACCCTTAATATGTAATGTTGCAGTTTTTTGTCATCATCATCTTATCATCACTGAGCTTATACAAGGGGAGTTTCTGCACATACACAGCTTTGTGAGCGGCTTATCCTGTTTTATAATGCCAAAAAAACATTTATACATTACTGTTCATACTGCTTTTTCACGAAATTATGCATCACACTGTGTTGCTGTGTGTAAAACATCTGTACTATCTTTATCATCTCTAGTAGTTATTGAACTCAAAACATTTTCACATCAACATAGGCCATGCTAAGATTATGTTTTCTCCCAGCACCTGTTAGGATAGAAGAAAAAAGAGAAGGGGTGAGCACAGGCAGCCTGACAGACTCTGCAAGTATCTATAACTGAAATTCCAGCAGTATTTCAGTCATACAGACTCATTGGTAATCTACAGGCCAGTGATACTTAGTGTATTTAAGTATCACTGGTTTTCTGATGACTGATGAGTTTACATGAGAGACATAGAGACTTACAGGTTGGCCACTGCTAACTCCTGTGATACACTCCCATTACATTGGTCGGAAAAGGTTAATCGCCTCTTTACCATTCTGACGCCTATACCAAAATGTCAATGGGTTCAGCCACATGGACTTACCCATGCTTCCTGATAAGAAGTGGCAATCTAGTAACTATAACAGAATATTAATGTTGGCATAGTATTGTTTTATAATTGTATTGTATTATAAGTGTGACAATTGTGTATTGTATTATAATTGTGGCAATTTTCTATTTGTTCTAGGCAATTTTCAGAAGCAGCCACCAGCAATGGAAAGTTAGATTAGTATATTGCATTTTTTGTTAACAAATCTTTTCTGCACTTTATATTTAAGCTTAGGTGTATATACAGGTGAAACTCGAAAAATTAGAATATTGTGCAAAAGTTCATTTATTTCAGTAATTCATCTTAAAAGGTGAATCTAATATATTATATAGACTCATTACATGCAAAGTGAGATATTTCAACTGCTTGAGAAAGTGCTGTGCAGGCACGAAACGCGTTGCAGAAACTGCTACTTGGCTCATCCCTGACCTCCATTGGAGCTTCACAGCTCCACATCTTGACAGACGTTTGTTCGATTCGGTCATTGCCAGGTGCCGTCTGACCCACCCACGGCCCGCCTCCTCTCTCCATACACGTGTGGACGCGGGGACGCCTGCAGTCCAGGTGCTACTAGACCGAACATCGTCCGGTACACCAAGTCACGGAGGATTGTGACTGCTCCGTATTGTAAGTAGCTGCAGGCGATATTTGGATACACCAACGCATGACTTGGCACACTGTAATACCTGTCTGGCCAGGTTTGCGCATCTCTATTGGGCCATTATAACTCATGGGACATAAGTCAGTGGCCACTCTCTGACTATTGCACCTTCTGGACCACGCTGTCATTTGGTCTTTTGATCATTGTGAACCGGACTTCATTGTCCTTATTGGGGTCACTGCTGCTCTTGGTTTGTGGGATATTGATAGGGGTCCGCCTGTCTCACAGCGGGGGTTTCCCCAGTTCACTACCGTTCATCCTCAGTGTTCTCCCCCCTTTTTTACTGTCTTGCTTATTTATGCAGACTTTTTACATTGATTAGGGCTAGGCTATGCCTTGTTGATTGATGCCCAAGTAGCTCTGTTGTTTTTTATGTTATTTGTTGTTTTTATTTTATGAACTTGATTATTAAATTATTATATTTTGTATACCAGCGTTGTTTATTCAGCACTTGCAGCAAATTTATGTCCATATATTGGTAATTTTTTATACACTTTTTAATTTTTTCTCTACATATTCCATTATTTATTTAATTTTGATTTATTCACTTTAACTAAATTTTCTTATATTGGGTTCCACTGCGCCGCAAGATTTTTTCTTTGCTCTTGGTATTTCAATTGCAGGTGGGTGCCTGCTTTCTTTGCTGGCTGCGGGATCCCCCTTTGGGTGGAAGCGCCGTCTTGTTTTTCCCGTGAGATATTTCAGGCCTTTATTTGTTTTAATTTTGAAGATTATGGCTTACAGTTTATGAAAACCCCAAAATCAAAATCTCACAAAATTTGAATATTACATGAAATAAAAAAAAGGTTTTTAAATACAGAAATGTCAGCCCTCTGAAAAGAACAATCATGCATATGTACTTAGTACTTGGTTTGGGCCCTTTTTTGCACAAATGAATGCATCAATGCAGTGTGGCATGGATGCTATCAGCCTGTGGCACTGCTAAGGTGTTATTGAAGACCAGGTTGCTTCAATAGCGGCCTTCAGCTTTTCTGCATTGTTCAGTCTCATGTCTCTCATCTTTCTCTTGGCAATGCCCCATAGATTCTCTATGGGGTTCAGGTCCGGCGAGTTTGCTGGCCAATCCAGTACAGTAATCCCACGGTCATTGAACCAATGGTTCCTTTGGCAGTGTGTGCAGGTGCCAAGTCCTGCTGGAAAATGAAGTCACCGTCTCCATGAAGCTTGTCTGCTGAAGGAAGCATGAAGTGCTCTAAAATGTCCTGGTAGATGGCTGCGTTGACTCTGGACTTAATAAAGCACAGTGGACCAACACCTGCAGATGACATGTCTCACCAAATCAACACAGACTTCACACTGGACTTCAAGCATCTTGGATTGTGTGCCTCTCCATTCTTCCTCCAGACTCTGGGACCTTGGTTTCCATATGAGATGCAAAATTTGCTCTCATCAGAAAAGAGGACTTTTCTTTCTTTAGCCCAGGTAAGACGCTTCTGACGTTGTTTGTTGTTCAGGATCGGCTTGACAAGAGGAATACGACATTTTAAGTCCATGTCCAGGATCCGTCTGTGTGTTGTGGCTCTTGATGCACTAACTCCAGCTTCAGTCCACTGCTTGTGCAGCTCCCCCACACTTTTGAATGGCCTTTTCCTGACAATCCTCTCCAGGCTGCGGTCATCCCTGCTGCTTGTGCACCTTTTCTTCCACACTTTACCCTTCCACTTAACTTTCTATTAATGTGCTTTGATACAGCACTTTGAGAACAGCCAACTTCTTTTGCAATTTCCTTTTGAGGCTTTCCCTTTTTGTGGAGGGTGTCAATGATGGTTTTCTGCACAGCTGTCAGTTCAGTAGTCTTCCCAATGATTGTGAATTCTACTGATCCAGACTGAGATACCATTTAAAGGCTCAGGAACCCTTTGCAGGTGTTTGGAATAAATTTGCTGATTAGAGTGTGACACTTTGAGCCTACAATATTGAACCTTTTTCACATTATTCTAATTTTGTGAGACTTTGATTTGGAGTTTTCATAAGCTCTAAGCCATAATCAACAAACTTAAAACAAATAAAAGCTTGAAATATCTCAGTTTGCATTGAATGAGTCTATATAATATATTAGTTTCACCTTTTAAGCTGAATTACTGAAATAAATTAACTTTTGCACGATGTTCTAATTTTTCGAGTTTCACCTGTATAATAAAACATGTGGGCATAAAAAACAATTTTGGAAAGTTCGGAAATCTACATTATCTTAAGGGCTTAACTAAGCCTCCACTGTACAATTAGCATGTCTCCTCTCTCACACATTGCATACTGATGGCATGCATTCCACCTTACCCCGCCACCTGCCAACAGAAATGCTTTCATAATGGAAGTCTGGATCCAGATCCGTTCATGAAGTCTGCCTTGTGAGCAATCACTGCTAGACATCTTCTGCATGCAAAGTGCAGAAAACAACCACATTTCTTATATATGGATCTGGTACTATATGCATTTAGAAAAGAATATCCTGCATTAGCAAATATTATTATGAGTTTTCCAAAAAGTAAATGTGTGTGTGGATCATGAAAGAGTTATATGTATTTGATAATGTGACATTAATATTTTTTAGGCAAATATAACACATACAGTACTTACTGGTGCCGAATAAACAATTTTATGGTTTCTGCAATGCATTTAGAAATTATTATCCCACTATGCAAAGAGCATCCTAGTAACCTCAATTTTATAGTGAATATCATATTAAACAACTCCCATTATTGAAAATATTGACATTACGTCTAATGAAAATAGGGACTGCTGTGTAGCTTTAAAAGCACACTGAACATTGGCTATTATAATCCTTTATTTTCTAATCACCGGTGTTAAAGCGATTCTGAGTTCAGAAAATCAGTGACCTGTGGGAGAGGTAACTGTCATCACAGGCTGCAGCATAAGACAGCCTCTTTTCGGTAAGATACTGGCATGCAGAGTGGAACCCTCATCCACACCTACAGGTACCATCTGCAACCATGGGAGATTGGAAAACACAGAAAAACAAGACAGAGCAGCACACTCACCACTTGTGTGGTTGACAAACCTTCTCCAGCCACTACTCTGCCAAGGGCCCAAACTTACCTGAAGAAGATCTCTTCCTGCCTCTCCAGCTGAGTTGACCACCTACCACTAGTCTGTCTAGGACCAAGATTTCTCTACCCACTACACCAGGCCTAGCACATTATAAACAACATAGGGCCTAGTGCCCCAACCTAGCAACTAAAGCATAACCTAGTATTCTGCATCAATAAAGACTCAGTGTCCTTTACTCTCTCTCTCTCTCTCTATAGGATCTAATGCCCTGTACTACAGAGGCCAAGTGTCTCACCTACTTAATAGGGCCTTTGGTCTAGTGCAGTTTTGCTCCATTTGTGGAGCCAAATCCCTGGTGGCCCTGTGGGAACGGGGCCCTAATCCAAGGCTGGACTGCATTGGGTAAAGAATTGGTGGTCCACTCATTGCCTGGGAGAATTAACTTCTCCAGTGTCTGACACCAAAGATGTGTACAGACTCACACAACCTGCTCATTGCCTAGGGGTGTTAGCTCAGTGCTCTGGGATGACAAGAGTAGACTGACAAACATTACCCATCTTCACAGTACAGGAGGCAATAGAAGTCAACTTTAGCTCTTTTACTTCTCCACTGCCTCCCTTGCTGCCTTGACCAGTAATGCTTCCACTCTGCTCAGATCTGCTTCTTAATTTGATTCCATAGGCCTCTTCTTCCCAATGCAGCAATCATCTCTTCAGCCTTTTCTGGCTCTTTGCTGCAGGCTCTCCTTCCCTCTTCAGCTGCTTGTGTTGAGTAAACCTGTCCCTTTAATTGTCCTCTTCCAGTGCTGTGCATTGGCATGTGGCGATGGAATACCATTGGGGTGCAGCGGAAGTCTCATACATAAAAGATCATCACAGGAGTTCCCTTGTATTTAAACAGGACTAGTCTTGTATAGTATAACTTTCTTTATATAGTACTGGGTAACAGGATCAATGTAAACATGACAAACATCAACTTTCAGTAACAGCTTCTTAAATACAACAAGTCTGCAACATGAGTTTCATGGCTCAGCTTCTTTCCACCTTCAGACTCTTCTAGAACACACAAGAGAAGAAGTGCAAGTAAGTACAGAAATATATGGCAGACAAAAAAAATACACATGCATCTAAACACATCGCCATCTGCTGTTCCTCCAAGGTAAGTACATGCATATGAATAAACCCACACCCCTTCTCAACAGACTAGATTTCTTCAATTGAACCCATCTTTGATATAAGTCTCCAATGTCTCTCTCTAACAAGAGGCTTAGTTAGGATATCAGCTATCATATCTTCTGTTGGACAATAGTTCAGCTCTATAATACCTTGTTCTTGTAATCCCTCAAAAATTATGCTTGACATCAATATGCTTGGTTCTTGGATTTACTCTTTCTGTTTGTGCTAATGCAAGGCATCCTTGATTATCCTCATATGTCTTGACAGGTTCTTCTTGATGCATTCCTAGGTCTGATAGTAGTTGCATTAACCATCACTACCTGACTGGCGTGAGCTGCTGTGATATATTCAGCCTCTGTAGATGACAGTTCTACTGAAAACGGTTTCTTGCTTGTCCAGCTGAATAATCCTTCTCTGATTGAGAATAAATATCCACTTGTGAATTTTCTGTCATTTGGGTCTCCAGCCCAGTCTGAGTCAACATATCCTGTTAACTTGTGACTTGTACTTGCTGAGAGTTTAAGCTTCTTGTTAATTGTTCCCTTTAGGTAACAAATTACTCTTTTAACTGCATTCCAGTCTGTATTTGTCGGTTTGGAAACTTTTCTGTTTAAAATCCCAACTGCTGTGGAAATATCTGGTCTGGTGACACTCACAATATATAGCAATTTACCTATAGCTTTTTGAATCAATGATTATCTCGTAATTGTTTACTTTGAACATTTGATTCCTTTACATAACTTGTCTCCATAAGGAGTGTTTGCTATCTTTGCTTCTTGCATACCGAATTCCTAAATGGTTTCCTGAATCTTGTGTTTCTGACTTAATGTGAATGTTCCATCTTCTTCTCTTGAAATTTGCACTCCCAACTAATGCGTTATGTGTCCTAGGTCTTTTGTTTCAAATTGACTGTTAAGTTCTTGTAGTAGTTCAATTTCATCTTCTTTGCCATCTAGCAAATCGTCCACGTAAATTAATACATATAACCATCTTTATTCTATTAACTTTGTATAAAGACAGGGGCCTGGTTTACTTCTGACGAACCCCTTCTCCATCAAGACTTCATTTATTTTTGTATTCCATGCTCTTGCTGCTTATACTTTTATTAAGCCTACATACATGATCTGGTTTTTGAGAATTCACAAAACCTGGTGGTTGTTCCATGTATATGTCTTCTATTAGTTCACCATGTAGGAAAGCTGTCTTCACATCGAAATGTTTCACCTGCATACTTTTAATAGCTGCTGTTAGGAGTAAGGTTCTAATGGTGTTGTGCTTCACTACTGGAGCAAATGTTTCATAATAATCTTATCCAAATTTCTGTGAATATCCTTTAGCAACCAGTCTTGCCTTGTATCTTTCTACTTTTCCATCAGTATCATACTTTACCTTAAAAGTCCATTTACATCCTATGACCTTTTTATCTACTGGTAGTCTGGTCAATGTCCATGTCTGGTTGTCTTTCATTTACTCCATTTCTTCCTTTGCGGCTCCTAGCCATTTCTGTGCTTCTCTTTCTGGTAAGTTAGCAATTTCTTCCCATGATGTAGGTTCTTGTTTGTTAACAGCTTTTGCTTTGTAATGTAAACATACAGATGCTTTTCCTTTATACTCCTTCTGTTATATTTTCCTGAGTGTCGCTGGTATATGTCTTGTGTTGTACCTTGACTTCTTGAGTGATCTCTACTTTATCTGTTTCTTTGCATTCTGTACTTTCCTATTCAATTGGGTTTTCTGTAATGATGACATCATCTCCTGTTTCTTCTATGAATGTCACACTTACGTATAATTACTTTTCCAATTTTTGCATTTAAAATTCTGTAGCCTTTTAAATGTTCATTGTAACCAACTAGATCTCCTTCTATTGTTCGGTTCTGTAGCTTGCTCTATTTTTCTGCAGGAATGTAGGTGAAGGCTTTGTATCTGAAAATTCTAATGTGCTTTAGACTGGGTTTCTTACTGTGCCATAGCTCATTGGGTGTTTTGCTTACTGCTTTGGAGAGTAGTCTTTTTTTGAAGATAACTGGCTGTCATTGCTGCTTCACTCCAATATAGAAGAGTTAGCATATTCCTCTTGAATCTGTTTCTGGTCATGGACACATAGTCTTGCAGCTTGTCTAAGACTTTGTCTTTACTTTGTATTAAATAAGAGACTGTGAACCTGGAATAGTCATCAATAAATGTCAGCATATACCTTTTGTCTCCTGATATGCATATTTTCATAGGTCCGCATACATCACTATGTACAATGTCTAGTGGTCTTGCTTTCGTTTTTCTTTGAAATTGAAATTGTTGCTTTTGCTTTTATGCTGCATTGGCATTTAATAATTTCCGATCAATCTGACACTGCGAGATCCCTGACTATGTCTCTCCATTTCCTATATGCAATCTGGGTGTCTATGCCCAAATCTTCTATGCCACTTGTGAATACAGTCAGCGTGTTTCTGTGCACTTAGCTTTTCCTGCTGCGCTGCGATATCCAGACAATATAAATGTTCTTCTATTTTGGATGTAACTAGCGTTTCTCTTCCATTTTGGATAAAACACTTGTTATTCTGAAATTTTACAGTAAGTCCTTTTTCTACTAAATTCTTTACTGACAATAGCGCTCCTTGGAGCTTGGGAACATATAGTACGTCTGTTATGGATATCTGTAAGTAGTTGCCATCATCCTTGGAGCATAATGATTCACCATTCCCTCTGCCTTCTACAATGATATTTGTACCATCTGCCAGGCAGATTGCTTCTTTATGGTTTAAATCAAGTTTAGTAAAGTCCTTGTAATTCGTCATATGACTAGTCGCTCCTGAGACTACATACCATTTATCTGACAATTGTGCTACTGTCCCTTTAAATGTTCCACTCCAGTTGTGTATACCTGTATCTGTCAGTGTGGCTTTGGCTCTTTATTTCTGTGATCTTTCAGGTGGTCTGTGCTGTTCTGCCTTTCATATTGTGCAGTCTTTCTTTAGGTGACCCACTTTCCTACATCTGAAACATGTCTTGTTTCTCAAGTGTGTAGCTTAATGTCTGCCATTTTAAGTGATTTCTCTGTTTCACTTTCAGTATTACACTATGTAAGCTCCTTTTTCCATTGATACTCCTCTATGTGCCTATTCTTCATAAAGTCTAGTGTGATTTCTGCTTCAGTCTTATTTTCAAAGGGTTTATTAGTGCACCATTTGTGCCTGGTAAACTGCACAGGAGAATAGCTACTACGTAGTTGCTTTTAATTTCTTTTCTCATTGACCGGAGTAGTAGTGCATTACTGTGTTCTTGCATTGTCTTGCTTTTGTTAAACCTTATCTGGTATAACTTTCTTAATAGAAATAGTTTGCTGTTCAAATTTGATCTTCCATGCACTCTCTGTAATGCTGTCCACATTCCTATATCTGTACTTTCTTGTCTTATGTGTATGAGCTGATCATCTTCACCAGTAAACTTATGATTGCTCTTGCCTGTTTGTCCTTCTTAATCCACTGCTGATCCTCTTCTACAGGTCTGTCTGTATTTATGACTTCCCATAGATCATCTCTGGTTAATAGCATTTTAAACTTCCATATCTGATGGTGTTGTCTCTAGCTTGCGATCTGAATACACTCTAGATTACTTTTATCTTGTATAAACTCCCATCTGGGCCCATAACCTGTTGGCATGTGGCGATGGAATACCATAGGTGTGCAGCGGAGGTCTCATACATCACAGATCATCACAGGAGTTCCCTTGTAATCAGACAGGATCAGTTTGGTCAAGTATAACTTTCTTTATATAGTACTTGATAATAGGATCAATGTAAACATGACAAACATCAACTTTCAGTAACAGCTTCTTAAATACAACAAGTCTGCAACATGAGCTCCATGGCTCAGCTTCTTTCCTCCTTCAGACTCTTCTAGAACACTCATGAGAGAAGAACAAGTGTGGCACCCCTGCAGTGCAGGATTGAGTATTGGGGATTGCAGGGTGCTTTAGGCAGCGTGAGCAGTGAGAGCTAGTGTGGGGCTGTTGCTAGGCAGCAGCCAGAAGACAGTCAGTTGACAGGGGCATGCGCTGGAGCGCAAGGAGCTTCTAGAACAGTGTTGGCTAACCTGTGGCACTCCAGGTGTTGCGAAACTACGGTTCCCATAGCAACCAGTCTTGCCTTGTATCTTTCTACATCCTTCAGTATCATACTTAAAAGTCCATTTACATCCTATGGCCTTTTTATCTACTGGTAGTCTGGTCAATGTCCATGTCTGGTTGTCTTTCATTGATTCCATTTCTTCCTTTGCGGCTCCTAGCCATTTCTGTTCTTCTCTTTCTGGTAAGTTAGCAATTTCTTCCCATGATGTAGGTTCTCGTATGTTAACAGCTTTTGCTTTGTAAGATAAACATATAGGGGTTTTTCCTTTATTTTCTCTTTAAGAGCGTCTCACTCCTTCTGTTATATTTTCCTGAGTGTCGCTGGTATATGTCTTGTGTTGTACCTTGACTTCTTGAGTGATCTCTACTTTATCTGTTTCTTTGCATTCTGTACTTTCCTATTCAATTGGGTTTTCTGTAATGATGACATCATCTCCTGTTTCTTCTATGAATGTCACACTTACGTATAATTACTTTTCCAATTTTTGCATTTAAAGTTCTGTAGCCTTTTAAATGTTCATTGTAACCAACTAGATCTCCTTCTATTGTTCGGTTCTGTAGCTTGCTCCATTTTTCTGCAGGAATGTAGGTGAAGGCTTTGTATCTGAAAATTCTAATGTGCTTTAGACTGGGTTTCTTACTGTGCCATAGCTCATTGGGTGTTTTGCTTACTGCTTTGGAGAGTAGTCTTTTTTGAAGATAACTGGCTGTCATTGCTGCTTCACCCCAATATATATCAGGTAGTCCTGAATCTGTCAGCCTACATCTTATCATTTCTGCTAACGATCTGTTTTTCCTCTCAGATACACCATTTTGCTCTGGTGTGTACGGTACTGTCTTCTGGTGTTCAATGCTGAGTCCTCTTAAGTACTGTTCTACTTTCTGCCGGGTGACCTCACCACCGTTGTCACTGCAAAGAGTTAGCATATTCCTCTTGAATCTGTTTCTGGTCATGGACACGTAGTCTTGCAGCTTGTCTAAGACTTTGTCTTTACTTTGTATTAAATAAGTGACTGTGAACCTGGAATAGTCATCAATAAATGTCAGCATATACCTTTTGTCTCCTGATATGCGTATTTTCATAGGTCCGCATACATCACTATGTACAAGGTCTAGTGGTCTTGAAGCTCTGCTTTCGTTTTTCTTTGAAATTGAAATTGTTGCTTTTGCTTTTATGCTGCATTGGCATTTCATAATTTCCGATCAATCTGACACTGCGAGATCCCTGGCTAGGTCTCTCCTCTGCATTTCCTATATGCAATCTGGGTGTCTATGCCCAAATCTTCTATGCCACTTGTGAATACAGTCAGCGTGTTTCTGTGCACTTAGCTTTTCCTGCTGCGCTGCGATATCCAGACAATATAAATGTTCTTCTATTTTGGATGTAACTAGCGTTTCTCTTCCATTTTGGATAAAACACTTGTTATTCTGAAATTTTACAGTAAGTCCTTTTTCTACTAAATTCTTTACTGACAATAGTGCTCCTTGGAGCTTGGGAACATATAGAACGTCTGTTATGGATATCTGTAAGTAGTTGCCATCATCCTTGGAGCATAATAATTCACCATTCCCTCTGCCTTCTACAATGATATTTGTACCATCTGCCAGGCAGATTGCTTCTTTATGGTTTAAATCAAGTTTAGTAAAGTCCTTGTAATTCGTCATATGACTAGTCGCTCCTGAGACTACATACCATTTATCTGACAATTGTGCTACTGTCCCTTTAAATGTTCCACTCCAGTTGTGTATACCTGTATCTGTCAGTGTGGCTTTGGCTCTTTATTTCTGTGATCTTTCAGGTGGTCTGTGCTGTTCTGCCTTTCATATTGTGCAGTCTTTCTTTAGGTGACCCACTTTCCTACATCTGAAACATGTCTTGTTTCTCAAGTGTGTAGCTTAATGTCTGCCATTTTAAGTGATTTCTCTGTTTCACTTTCAGTATTACACTATGTAAGCTCCTTTTTCCATTGATACTCCTCTATGTGCCTATTCTTCATAAAGTCTAGTGTGATTTCTGCTTCAGTCTTATTTTCAAAGGGTTTATTAGTGCACCATTTGTGCCTGGTAAACTGCACAGGAGAATAGCTACTACGTAGTTGCTTTTAATTTCTTTTCTCATTGACCGGAGTAGTAGTGCATTACTGTGTTCTTGCATTGTCTTGCTTTTGTTAAACCTTATCTGGTATAACTTTCTTAATAGAAATAGTTTGCTGTTCAAATTTGATCTTTCATGCACTCTCTGTAATGCTGTCCACATGCCTTTATCTGTACTTTCTTGTCTTATGTGTATGAGATGATCATCTTCACCAGTAAACTTACGATTGCTCTTGCCTGTTTGTCCTTCTTAATCCACTGCTGATCCTCTTCTACAGGTCTGTCTGTATTTATGACTTCCCATAGATCATGCCTGGTTAATAGCATTTCTAGTTTAAACTTAAAAAAAAAAAATATCTAATAGTTTTCATTAGAAAGCTTGCTTACAGCTAGTCTGAGATCTGTGTGATTAGTCATATCCCCTTTTGCATGAATCTCTTATTATTCTGTAGTATTCTCTTATTATCTCTTAGAGATTCTCCTGGGTGATTCTTGTGTACATTACATAGTCTGCTGTCAGTGCCTGCTGGGACTTGCAGTGCGGTGTTGTCTCTGGCTTGTGATCTGGATGAACTCTGGATTACTTTTATCTTGTATAGACTCCAGTCTGGGCTCATAACTTGTAGGCATGTGGCGATGGAATACCATAGGTGTGCAGCGGAGGTCTCATACATAAAAGATCATCACAGGAGTTCCTTTGTAATCAGACAAAACTAGTCTTGTAAAGTATAACTTTCTTTATATAGTACTGGGTAACATGATCAATGTAAACATGACAAACATCAACTTTCAGTAACAGCTTCTTAAATACAACAAGTCTGCAACATGAGCTCCATGGCTCAGCTTCTATCCTCCTTCAGACTCTTCTAGAACACTCATAAGAGAAGAACTGCAAGTACGTACAGAAATATACAGCAGACAAAACAATACACATGCATCTAAACACATCGCCATCTGCTGTCCCTCCAAGGTAAGTACATACATGCATATGAATAAACCCACAGTCTGTTGTACATATTCCAACAATGCCAACAGGCAAATGTTATGTACACAGCAGCACGGTGGCTCAGTGAGTAACACTTGTGTCTCACAGTGCTGAGGTCATGAGTTTCGATTCCCGGACAAGACCTTATCTGTGTGAAGTTTGTATGTCCCATGTCTGCTTGGGTTTCCTCCCACATGCCAAAAACATACTGGTAGGTTAATTGACTGCTGACTAAATTAACCCTAGTGTGTGTGTGTGTTATGGAACTTAATATGTAGCTGCATTAGGGGCAGGGACTGATGTGAATGTCTAATGTTCTCTGTAAAGCGCTGCAGACAATTTGGTGCTAAATACATAAGCGATACAAATAATAATAATAATAATAATAATAATAATAATAATAATAACAATCTAGCCAATTACTCCAGCAACATTTTGCAGCATTACAGTAGCCACTACCTTTATATATAATGAAACTATAAAAAAAAAAGGCTCAAATGATAAATAAATAAAAAAATCTGTATGCATGTATAGTAGGTTATGGATGTATACATTACAGTCAAGCTCAATGCAACTATATTTCCTTCCTCCAGTGATCCAAATGAAAGTACTATGCTGTTATTTATAGTAGATAGTTGTAATATTGGTTATGCTTTGTGTTATCACTTCATTGGCATTTTTATTTATTTATTTATTGAGAGATTTTTATTTTTATATAGCGCTATCAGATTACATAGCTTAACGCGCTTCGGTCTTGGCCCTCTCTCAAAAGTTTAGCGATTAAGCATGTTAAGATTTTCCTTGAAGGGCAGAGTCTCTATTAAACAGATCTCATCCTGTGTTGTTTCCATTTTCCCCCTGTGGTTTTTCCATCCCCGGCTCATCAGGACATTAATTATTCAGACTCTTTAGTATGGGACTGTTTACATTCTCTATCTTTATGGATAAATCTGGTGGTAGAACAATCTGCATTAGACCATTGTTTATTCATTTTATTGATTTAACTTGTCTTTTACTGTGTGTTATACCATGTATCTTTTTTGTTGGAAAGTTCAGATGTCATCGCGGGACAGCCAGCAGAGGGTGAGTATTAGTAAATAGCCTGAACGTAGCTCAGAAGTTCGCAGAGAGCGAATTCGAACTTGCCTGAGCTACGTTCAGGCATTCTTAGTAAATAGAGCCCACTGTGTTCACTTCAATGTCTTGTGCAGCTTCCTCCTTTTGTTCTCCCAGCGCCTCTCTATTGTGCCGCGCTAGATCCCCCGCTTTCACTGTCACACATGGATTGACTAGACCTAATCACCATCACCGCCACACTATGTGCATGCAGAAAATCTAAGTATTAGATATTTCACCTGACATTACTTAAATGGATCTTATTATTGGACAAACTAGTATGTTATTTTATTAGTTATTTTCACTTGGTTATGGTTACATCTGAATATGCAGAATGTACAGTTGTCTGCAATCCAGTTGCAGATACTAGTCCATTTGATTGTGTTTATAATCCTTATGATATAACTTTGCATTACTTGAGCTTTGTTATTGTCTCAGTCATATTATTGTATTGTTTGGAACTTTTTATTTAAAAAAGGAAAAAGTATGTTGCATGCTGGCCACACATGTCCTGGGGCCAGATTTACTAAGCTGTGGGTTTGGAAATGTGGAGATGTTACCCATAGCAACCAATCAGATTTTAGCTGACATTCCCTAGTATGTAAAAAGAAAATGAGAGCTAGAATCTAAGTGGTTGCTATAGGCAACATCTCCACTTTCCCAAACCCACAGCTTAGTGTATCTGGCCCCTGGACTTAGACATAACCCCTTGTAGGTGTAAATGTTTCAATTTATCACAGGCGTTCAGGTAGAGATTGCTTGCACTTGCTTGGTAACACCAAGGTCGCAAAGCAGAGTATTTTGTGCCAGGGTCTGCATTGCATTTCCTGAGCACGCGCACTGCAAAATTTCCTGAGTGATACAAAAACATTATTATTGTTAGTTTTCTTGGCTGTATGATCTCTCTACTATATATTCAATGTTATGCTGTATGGGACTGCAGATTCCTTGTAGGGCCATATAAATAAACATTAATAATAAAAATAATAATATTGCAGTCCTAAGTGCATTAGAAATATATTTCATTTCAGCATTAATTTATATTCTAATACTGTAATGCATTATGAGTGATGAATATAAAAGTAATGGAAATGACTCACTGGCTACAGGAAAATGAAAACTATTAGTGTCCAAATGTCTCCACTAAATCATTAACACAGTGAATGTTCCTTTAGACGATTACACTTTTTCCAGTGGCTCAAATTTGTTTTGTTTGGCAACAAAAAGTTATTTTTAATATCACATTAATGTTGCATAAATGTGCATGTTAATTCCAGGATACAAAATGCAGATTACTTGTAACAAACAATCTAAACTTACAGACAATGAACAAGCTTCTGTGTTCTCTGCAGTTACCCCTGGGAACCAAGCTGCTGAACTCCAGACGGGATCCTGAATTAGTAGCTAGGGCTGTTTTCTGGATCCTTGGGATTCAGATTTCAGTCCTAAAAATAAGTCTGGGTTATTTAGTGGGGTGGGGACTGAGACTCCGCTCCCCATAGCATAACCCTAAGACTTCCTGGTGGGTGAGGGGTTCTGAAAAGGAATGGGTAAATATACTGATTGGCATACTTACCCATTTTAAAAAAACAACAAAACTTAAATAACTGTTTTTCAAAACAGAGACAGCCAAAAAAAGATTTCGGCTGTTTCTATTTCTATAACAGCCATTGCTGGCTGGAGACGTACAACGGTAATGAACATATCATTCTATATGTCATAATGTAACTATATATGATGGGTATATTCATGTGTATATATACCAATTATCCTAAATAGTTTTACTGTGATAGTAATTTTTATACTCATTTCTCTTACTAAACAGTCCACTGATCACCCGCTATGATCCTTTAATTACTAGCATTTATAAAAAAAATGTGCTTTCAAAGGTTAACTGTCAGATCTACTTTAAGAGTAAACTTGGCTATATCCTCAGGCAAATAAGTATTTTTATTGACTGATTGGTCCAGTTATCGTATATTACATGTCTTAGGCTGGTTTGTCAGAATGCCTGACAAAATGGTTAAAAAATGCCCCAAATTAATCATTAGATCATTTATGACTATATTCGGATTCTATTATAAATGGCAAAGGGTATAGGTTGATAACACTGTTTAGATAGTGTGAGTGCACTATACAATGCCCCTTGTGACCAGGCTAGTTATATGTGTGACAGCATAAGTCAGCTTCCCACAGTTCTATTTGGCTGACATGATTGTAAGGTTCCATACTGTAGTAACACACTTTTGCCACTATTCAGCAACATCTTTTGTCTGGAGACCAATATGGGTATCTGATTTGGAGATATTTGCATGAATTTATTATAAGATCCTTTAATGAACTTGAGCAGTTATTTAGACCTTATAGATAATGTAATATATTTTGTTCTTTGTTTGTTAACTTTTACTAAAACTCATCCTATTCATAGTACATATAAATATTTTTCCTGTGGCTAGCATTTCAATATTACCACTGTGCACCACGCAGGGATGCATAACATGTCCTGTCAGAAAAAGCATTACATTCTTTTCATGAAATAAGTGCAATCTAAGCAGCTGTTTCCTGCAGAGGAATGAGTGAGATTATTTAGTGCAGACTACACATCTCTCCTTCTTTGATTTTAGATGTTCTGTTAGTGCTGTGTGATTGTGTTGTGTGGAGAAGTTACATCATGTGGAAGTTTAATGCTTCCGGCAAAGATTAAGATCAGGTCAGTCTTATTCCCTATCTGGTAAGAATCTGAGCTCCAGCTGCTGCCTCAACTCTAATTGAATAAAACCAGAGACTGCAGGTTATTCTCAGTCATGTGTAAAGTTAACAATAAGAGTTGAACTCAATAGGACATAAAAAAGAGAAACGAGCTGCCAAGACATAAATCAGCTTGAGGACACAGGTGAGAGCTCAATTTCCTAATTAATATAGTTTAAATGTGACTCTTCCTTTAACTTGACTACAGGGCATGCACTCCAAGCTGCTCTTTTATCTTTCCCAGTGCACTTTACCAATGTCCATCACTTTCTCCTCAACTTCCTTTACATTTAAGGATAGTTTATTCTTGCTTCTTTTAACCTCCTCTCCTCTCACCTGTCTCCAACTCTCTTTCTACTTTTTCCACTTGTGTGCTCCAGTGCTTTCTTAAGATCAAAGAACTTGATCCAGAGTTTAGGCATGCGTAATGGGCAGCACAACATGGCAATTCATTTGCCCGATTCAGGGACCGTGTGGATGAACACTTTGCACAGGTCAATAGAGAGAAAAGGAAGGAAGGAGAAGCACTGTGAATGTGTTAAAATGCAAGTCTAAAAATACTAATAATTAGATACATACAGGTTAAAACTAAAATTACAACATGGTAAAGGAGGGTCTATGTCCTTGGGGCATGCAAAACTCTTTATAAATTCATATCCAATAGGTATCTGTTACATAAAGAAAAAAAAAGAAGAAATGAAAAGATGAATGAATGAAAACATTAGAGTGAATTAGTGGACAGTAAAATCTGTTTTACATAAAAACAATATGAGTGTAACTTTAATATATAACTGTATTACCCTAATCATTAAAACCATAAAGACATTTAAGATATACGTCATGTATAATACATAACAGAACAGCCAATAAAAAAGTCAGTTCCCAGGTGGATAAACAGTCAATGAGTGGTCCGTGGGAAACACCGCTGGGATGTCCGAGACAGTGGGAGATCACCGTAACACCGGGAGAAACCGTGGACAGCTTCAGGAAGCACCGGAGGAGGGATCGTCTGAACTAGGTGCTCTGGAACCTGGATCAGCTGATGCATTTTGGGAGCTCAGCCCTTTCTCAAAAGACTTTGAGAAAGGGCTGAGCACCCGACACACGCCAGGATATTGTTTGAACTTGGAGCTCTAGAACCTGGATCACCTGGCACTTTTCAGGAGCTCAGCCCTTTCTCAAAAATCCTTTTGCTGGTGCATCCCATAGTTGTCCATGATGTCTGTCATTCTTATGTTTTCATTTATTCATCTTTTTATTTCTTCTTTTTTTCTTTATGTAACGGATGCCTATTGAATATGAGGGTATAAAGGGTTTTGCATGCCCCTAGGACATGGACCCTTCTTTATCAAGTTGGACTTTTAGTTTCTCCTGTATGCCACTATTTATTAGTATTTTTAGACTTGTATTTTAACACATCCTTCTCCTTCCTTCCTTCCTTTTATCTATTATATTGATTTTTATTAAAGGTTTGAACCCTTTGAAGTTTAGGAGCGGCAGTAGTGGTATATTAGTGCTTTTAAAGTGGTATACCTAATTATCTTTTTAACTTGCACTGGTCAACCTTGCAACCTGCCAATAAAAGTTACTCACCTGGGGCTGGATCCAGACTTAAGTAAGTGCTTGAAATTAGTTACTCCTGGGCTAAACCATGTTGATTGCAGGGGGACTCAAGTTAATTTTATTCTTTGCCTGCGGGGATATATCTTTAAATTGCTTACTGCACAAAGATACTGATTAGCTTTACTATCACACTGTTATTTAGACTTGGGATAGGAAACATCACCTCTCATCTAATAATGTTTGCAACAGATGAAATATGACTTCCCTGCAATTAACATTGTTTAGTCCAGGAGTAACTAATTTCAAGCACTTACTTAAGTCTGGATCCAGCCCCTGGTCTCTCTAATTTTGTTGACAACACGGAAATAATTCCTACTCATAAAGCTTGCTGCCTAGGTGACCATTAACTGTCCTTTTTTTCATATACAATCTGTTTCTTAATCCTGCTACATACATCTAAAAACATTTACAGAATACGCAAAAACTCTCATTCATGCGTTAATCACCTCCCGCATTGATTATCGCAATACTCTCCTTATTAAACTCCCACAATATAAAAGTACCGCTCTACAGTTTATACTGCATGCAGCAGCTAGACTGATATTCCTTGCTAAAAGCTCTTCTAGAGCAGGTACACCAGTCAGTCTACATTGGTTGCCTGTATTTCACAGAATTCAATATAAAATCCTATTGCTAACCTACAAAGCCATCCATAAGACTACACCTACATACTTATCTGCACTTATCTCAATATACTGTATATCAAAGCTCACTTTTTCAGATCTTCACAAGACATACAGCTCTCATCTACTCTAAGCAAATGCTCTGATTCCTGGTAACAGGACTTCTCCTGAGCTGCACCTACTCTCTGTGATAACCTTCCTGCTCAATAAGACTATCTACTATAAAACTCACCTCTTCAAACAAGCTTACCAAATTCTTCAACCCACTTCTTAGCATTTGTATACCATATTTAAAACTAGTTTGTTATCTAGTTTCCTTTTTGCTACATGATTAACACAAATTTTAACACTTTCTTTTTCTATACTAATATTACCTTAAGTTTTGCTGTTAGCACTGCTGTGTGACTGGATCATACAAAGCACTGAGCACTTTTACCATTGTGTGGTCCATTTGTATGATACAGTATATATTACTATTAATTCCAAATGTCCTATAGAGTATAAGCTTGCTGGCAGAGCACTCTCACCTACCCAGTCTGTTTGTTACTATCCTGTCTTGTTACAATGGGCCTGATCCAGAACAACGCTTCAGAGCAAATTTACGTGTGGCGGAGACGTAAAATCGCTGTTTTGTACGCACTACGCATGCGCACCATAGAAAATACGCACATTAACGTAGCGTAACTCTGAATGTATGGGCCATTCACGTATGTGTCACTACTTACGTGACGTGTGGGCGTGCCAATTTTACGTTACTCAAAAATACATCTGAAATACGTGAAGTAGGCGGGGGGTTGTATTTAAAGTGTACAGTATGGGCGTGATTAGCTGCGTAAATTCGTCTAGCCCATACGTACGTGTGCGTATGAATGCGGTTACGTTGGCAAAAGTTAAGGTAGGGTTTGGAATGCGTATCTTGACAAAATACGTACGTTCAAGGGGTGTGCCGAGGGGAGTGTAACGAATTTACGCGCACGAAAATACCCTACGCGAATAAACGTACGACAAACGTAGTTCTGGATCTACCCCAATGATTGTTAAACTTGTAAAGTGCTAGTCTGATGGCTCTATATAAAAGCCTGTTAATAAATAAATAAATGTAAATAAATAACACTCTTTGTATATGTAATGCACTCTCCTCACAGACAGATCAAATGGGAAATATTACAGCATAGACACAACAAAAAGATGATAAACATTGTTTATTTTTGTCTCTATAATAATATCCCTATTACAGTCATACTTTTCTATAATATTATATAATATATCATAGGATATAAAGTAATAGAATTGAAAGTATGAACTTTTGGATCCTACGGGCCTGATCCAGAATGATATGCACACCCACACATTAATGATTAGAACAGAAGCTGTGTATTTCAGTGTTATTTATAGTGGAAATGGTGATTGTGCTTTGAGAGGCCACTTATTGAAATATAGTCATGAATTAAATTAGAGCCAAAATTATTTTTGGTCTGACATAGGTTGTGGAGTAACAGCAGCTGTCAGTATTTTCCTGGACGTAGACATGACCTGTGACTGGTGCAACTAATTAGCTGTAAATTGTGTATACTTCTGTCTGTGTTCAGCTCTGGATTGGGCTCAATTGCATGAGCTCTTACTGTACATTGCATTTCCACTCCTCCGTGCCATGAAATTTACCCTCCCTAAACACAATCAGTTGCAGCAGTGACATGGTTTCAGATCTGGATACCCATAACTGTGTTTGGACATAAGCAATGTGAAAGAATGCATAGATACACTATGCTATTAGATGTACTCTCAGGTCTGGATCAGACAACCTTTTGACAGCATTTATTTTCAGGACCTTTACTTTAATAAATATAGTAAGCCTAAACTGGAGATATCTGTATAAGATTAGATGCACACAAAATGAAAGTTGATCAAATCAATTTATTGGTTAATGGAAACAGGTGCATGAAAGGCTGGGGGTAATCTGCTTAAACAGAAACAAAGGAAAGAAAATGCCCCAGCAACACTACCATTACCAGTAACAGACTATACCATTCTATCTGTAAAATAAAACACAGAAACATCTGTCACACATAGTTACAAATATATGATAAGCCACCAGCAACCGTCAAGGCCTTTCTACTCATGGTGGTCCTAACTCTAACAAGGAGAGTCCCAATGTTGGGTCATATATATGTATGCTTTTAAATTAAAAGCTAACTTACCTCAGGAGCCAGTGCCGTTTCTAGACCTAGCAGAGCCAAGGGCGGTAAAAAATTCTGCCCTCCCCCCCCCAAAAAAAAAAGATACACACAATGTGCCCCATCTTCATATACACACACACACTTCAACTGTTACCCCCTTCATGACACACTGTGAGCCTTCATCATACACACACTGCGCCCCCTTCATCATACACACACACTGTGCCCCCTTCATCATACACACACACTGTGGCCCCTCATTATACAATCACCCTGTGCCCCCTCATTATACACTCACCCTGTGCCCCCTCATTATACACACACACTGTGCCCCCTCATTATAAACTCACACTGTGCCCCCTCATTATACACTCATGCTGTGTCCCCTCATTATACACACACACTGTGCCCCCTCATTATACACACACACTGTGCCCCCTCATTATACACTCACACTGCCCCTTCCTCATTCACTCACACTGCCCCTCTGCTCCTTTACTTACCTTTATATTAGCTCTTCTTTATCTTCTGTATTCTGCCCTGTCTTTTCTTTCTTCTGGCTCCCCCTGAGCTCCTCTCCATGCGCTCCTCAGCCGAATGCCAGCATGATGACGTCACGCCTGGCCAGCATGCAGTGGAAAGAGGAGACGTGAGGGAGGAAGCATAACAAATGCGGCCGGTGCCTGTAAGAGCCGCGGTCTATGTGACCACTGCACGGGGAGGGCTGCGGGAAGTGCCCCCCTTTTAGTTATCTAGGGGCTCGCTTCGATCGCACAGCTCGCCCGCCCCTAGAAACGGCCCTGTCAGAAGGCACCCCTTGTAGCCTCCAAAATAGCTGCTGTGGAAGAACACCCCCTCTCTTAGACATGCTTCTCTTAGACATGCTTCCAAATACATTACAAACAAAATGGAAGTTGTTCAGATCAGTTTATAGGTAACTGCAAACAGGTGCATGAAAGGCCGGGGTAATCGGCTGGCCACAGAAACACAGGAAAGAAAATGCCAACGCTACCATTAACCAGTAACAGACTGTACCAAGATTTGATGCATCAGTTGATCTGGAAAATCTAGACATTCCATAAAAAAGTATTTTGAGTTTTATTGATTGAAGTAATAATATAATGATACAAGGCTATTTGACTTGTGTGCTCAACCTTTCCAGGGTCTAGTAAGTGCTTGTATTTCCTGTGAACCCCTCCTTAATGCCTCCTGTGCTTCTTAATCTCACCAATGTCTGACTGTACAGTATATGTTCAACTCTTTCTCAAGTTTTTTCTATACCCATTCTCAATTCCTCATTCATTGTCTTATTTTTCTGATGCATCTCAACTTAAAACTCTCACTTGCTGCTCCTGTCTACCTGTCTACCTCTCTCCTGTAAATCTTGTCTATCTGCTATATTCCAGTGATTTTTTCCTCTCATGATATTGAAGCTGTTTAGGAGAAAGAAAACTCAACATTAGCACATGATTTCTGCAATGACTGTGACCAGATGCAGACTTTTACTCCTATTTTGTACATTTCAGTAAGATTCTCCCTAGCTCTCCCACTGCATGTTAAGAGTTACATGCTATCCATTCTGAACACATTTCGAACTATCCAGACTTAAGAGTAATGGCATCTACATCAGATTCTCAGGGTTGATTTCGCAATTTAATGTTCATGCTCGTTAATATAAAGTGTAGGCATTTATTTTCTCTGTGTGCCCCTCAAGACTTTTTTTTATTTAAAACAATTTCTTTGCAATTGAGACACAAAAATTGAGGAAACACTTGATTGTAAGATGTCAAATTATGTGTTTTAAAAAGCGAATGTACCGATGTCTAGATAGTTCAGGCACAATAGACAATCACGAGGAGACAATGAGTATGGTAAGGGACAGGGATGGTCAGAAAGACAGTCAACTTGCTGGCATTAACTGACAGGCTTAAGTGATTGACTTTCCTCTATCGGGCAGGGTTGTCACATTAAATACTGTAATCCTGACACTCACTGGACCCATTCCAGGGATGATGGTACCACAGCTCACTGAGTGTATCTTGGAATTATTATTCACTGTGTAGGGTTTAGAAACAAAGCGCATGCAATTGTGTCCCATTCAGTCTCTAATGCAACTTGAGGTGTGGTGGCTTGTGAGAGGAGGAGGCATGTGGTCAATGTAAAGTAATATCCTACCCAAGCAAAGGCACCTGATCCAGATCTGAATGCAGATGTGAATAAGCACATTTTACAGCAAAACATGTCTAAGTCCAGGGACTGGCACTACATGACCTAACTATTTATGTCCCATGAGTTAGAATTTCAGACTTCAAACACAATACTAATGTTTGGAATTAGCTGTTGGAGTATTGTGTTGCTGTCAAATATTTGATATATACAGTAATAAAAAATGACACAATTTTTTCATTAAAATACATTTTTTATTGTTTTACTATGTTCACATTGTGAATATTTGCACTATGTTTTCCTCTTTACTTTACAGTAGCAGTCTGCAGGACAGAGGCCTTAACAGTTCCAGCAGTGGTCACAGAAGAGGAAGAACAAGAAGAAGAGAGCGAGTGGAGGAGGGGACAGGACAGAGCAGAGAAAGACCAAGCTAAAGACATTGGGCCGGATCCAGAACTACGTCCGTCTTCCATAGACCGACGTAGTTCAATAAACAGTAGCTACTGCGCATGCGTAGTAGCTATTGTACGTAGTCTGCGTATCGTTTCGATACATAGATTGCGTATATGCGGTCTTCCTTTACTTACCTTACCTTCTTCCTCCTGCTAAACTCCTCGGTGGTTGCTGAACTCCTCGGTGGTGATCCCTTTCTGCTCTGCATGATGCTGACGTGACCTGAGAACACTGAAGAGCTCTGCAGCCAGCGCCTCCAGCTTCAGATAGTGCGGGACAGGAGGACAGGTGGGTGACTAAGCGTGAGTATTGTAGGACTCATGCCCTGATGGTGCCATCAGATGGGCATCATCGGCGCTTAGGGCACGAGCCCTACAAAACCCACGTTAGTTACGCCTCTGCTGGATCCAATACCTCCCAGTCCTGCATACACTCTGCATTGTACAGACAACAGTGCTGCATGTTGGTAAAGTATTGATTCATGTGTCATGTGAATTGTATGAGACTGACCTTCAGAGATTTCACAACAACTGTGACATTTTTGCACATCTTACACATGCAGTTTCACTAAATACAATGATTAAGTTCCCATACCCTCCAACTGTACCTATTAAGCAGGTACAGTGCCTTTTTTTTTTAATAGTCTTTTTTTTAATAGCCTAAAAAGGCTCCTCTATCGGGTTCTGGCCTGGCAGTTCCCTCCCCCCATACTCGCCTTCCAGTCCTGTAACTTCTGATCGCTATAGCAGTGCTGCGGAGACATACATATAAATGAAAGCATATTAAAGCCACGCCCCCTTTCATGGGACAAGCCATGCCCTATCATGGACACACCCCTTGGTGTACCAATTTTCCATAAAATGTTGGAGGGTATGAGTTTCATCCCCAATAGAGATTACACCAACTAATGTTTCCCATGTTGTCAACTCCCCATTTATGTCTTTCATCTGCTACTTTAATGGCAGCTCTGTAGGTAATCCCATGTTTGCATGCTCTGCAAGCAAATTAATTGACAGGCAGAGTTGAGAGATGTTCCAATACACCATACCTCCCAATTTTTCACTGTTCAGTTTTTACGAGACAGGTAATGTAAGTACAGTAAATATATAAGTACAGTAAATATATAAGTGATCAAAGACTTGATCCAAAATTACAGAATTAGACCTACAGATATAAGGGATGACACATTAGGTATATTTCTGGTTAAGCATAAACTTTGAAGCTAGCTTTTGTTATGAGCAGGTCTTATTTAAACCAGTAGAAATCATTGAGTTAAACTGTTTCTACGGGCAGCAATACTGTCCTCAAAGTTCTTATAGGCACATAAAAGTGACCTAATTTCCCCAAAAAATGTTTGTATCATTCATAATATTTCTTTGCAATCTATGACACAGAGTCGGGCTGATCCAGATCTGCTCTTATACCTTTTTGTAGGTGCAAGTGTAGACTTGGGCAATACCATGTTAAACTGCAAGGGGGAAGGGAATTTACATTGTGAAAGCAGAATTAGAATTGAGAGGTGAAGTTTCTTAGCTCAACTCTAATTTATAGATTAAACATAAAATGATGCAGTATGTGAGTTCTATGAGCAGAAATGAATAATATTCCCTGCATACAAAAGAATTAAACTGAATTAGAACCCCTTACTTTTCAAAATGGTTTAGCTTAGCTGTACTCGTGCCCTTGTTTTGGATCATCCCCCTTTATATGTACATAGGTCCAGAGCTCAACTAAACCCCAATGAGAAGAAATGTAGCACAAGCTGACCACCAAAACCACCTTGAACAAGACAGTGCAAGCCAAAATGATGAACAACGTGTTTGTCACGGTTAGTTTGGTTGTGGATTTAGCTATATATATTTTGCCTGAATCCTTTTAATTGAGTTATAGCCTATGGGTAACTTTTACAAACATTGACTTCCATTCTGTTTGTGGGCATGTCTGGGAGCAGCAGCTGCGAGGGGGAGCTGTTCCACAGCAGCCATTTGGAGACTTTAAGGGGTGTCTCCTAGGTAAGTTGGCTCTCAATTTATAAACATATATATGGGACCCAACATTGGAACTCTCATTGTTAGAGTTAGGACCACCATATACAGAAAGGCCTTGACGGTGGCTGGTGGCTTATAGCATATTTGTACAAATAAGTGTAACGAACATTTCTGTGTTTTATTTTACTGATAGAACAGTAGAGTTTGTTACTGGTTTATGGCAGTGTGCTGGGGCTTTTTTTCCCTTTGTTTCTGTGGCAAGCAGATTAACCCCTGCCTCTTTCATGCACCTGTTTAAATTTATTGAGCAACTTCCATTCTGTTTTTATTGATGACTTCATAGTCTTAATTTTTCCTGTATTTAATGCTTTATGTCCTTTTTATATACTATAAGTCTAGCACTCTGCCAAAAGTAATTTTTACTATAGTTTGAAAAAACAAACAATAAGAATCAGAATTAGGGACTGGATTCAGTCCTGCGAACGTGCTTTGAGGGGAGGGTGCATGCGTCCTCCAGATGTTGTGTGCATACAAATGCGAGGAAATGGACGGGGAAGCATTTAAATTGTCTGGATGGGGAAGGATTAGGTAGTTATGAGCTCATGTTGCTTAAGGCTTGTGACAGCATAAGTCCCTGATACCCCTTTTATACTGACCTATGGACCAGGAATAACCCTGGTCGGATGATGGTTTGAATGGGTCAGCCCAGGTCTGTGGCCCTTGTTCCGCGACCCTGGTCAATACCAGGGTTATTCCTAAGGAGAATGAAAGAGGGAATCCAGGTTATTCAACCCAGATTACAATAAATGCAGCAAAATTGGGGATGTTGGGATTCACTGTCTGCCTCTGCTGACATGGGTATAGTGTGAAAGGCTACAACCCAGGATTTACCCGAGTTGTAGCTGCGGTGTGAACAGCCTTAAGCCGTGTTCTTTTTCCGAGTGTGACACAGATTTTTGGTGAGAGAGGGGAATAAATGTCCATACGAGAAAAGGGAGTGACAGGGCGGACTTTACTCCCTTCTTCCGTGCGGGCTAACAGACCCCCCCAAGGGTTAGGCATATTAATGAAGGCTGGGGGCGGAGAGCAGCAGTTTCACACGGATCCGTGTATAGAAGGTAAGGTAGGATTCTGGACACGTAAGTAACAGGGGATTGGCGTGGGAGTGCATGTCCCTCTTCTGTGCCCACTTACTGATCTCTGTGTACACGGAAGTCACACGGAAATCTATACCAGGCCCAAGATGCCAAATATGAGCAAACATGAGAGTGCTGGTTTACAAATTAGTGAACATTGGGCTTACTTAAGTAAGTGCTTGAAATTAGTTACTCTTGGGCTAAACCATGTTGATTGCAGGGGGAGTCAAGTCAATTGTATTCTTTGCATGCAGGGATATATCTTTGAATTGCTTACTGCACACAGATACTGACCAGCTTTACTATCACACTGTTATTTAGACTTGGGATAGGAAACATCACCTCTCAACTATAAAACTGTTTGCAACAGATGAAATATGACTCCCCTGCAATCAACATGGTTTAGCCCAGGAGTAACTAATTTCAAGCACTTACTTAAAGCTGGGTGCACACTGAAGAGATTTCTAACAATTATCCTTTAAATCATAGGATAATCATTAGATAACTCTCAAATCATTTGAGTGTGTACTGTCAAACGATGCAGTGAATCGTCAGATACTGACCTGCATCGTTAGATCTTGATTTTTAGCAGCTCCTAAAAACCACAGATCAACGATGTTATGATCTGTGGTTTTGTGTGTGTGTCTACTTACCAGAAAGGATTTCTGGGAATGATCCAGTGTGAAATCGTTCCAGTGTGTACAGCTGCAGGATTGTCAGATAAACATGAGTTTATCTTTTTATTATTGAAACATTGTTTTTATTTTGTCAGTGTGTACCCAGCCCATTAAGAGGAATGCTTTAAAGTAGTTTGTGGGTTGTTGGTTTTTTTTTTACTAGACGTGATCAATTGATCAGTTGATGACCTCATAGATCCATTTTTTAAACTGATTTACACTATTTGCACAAATGATTGCAGCTACAGTAAAACAGCAAGAAGAAACAATGCATCTATCTGTCCTCTCACCTAACAAAAACTCATTCAGTGCAAATTTCACCCTAAAACAAACAGACCTCACATGGGTTACCTATAAACAGTTACTTGGTAATTTTTTATTTTTTTTCAAATAAAACTTGTTATGTAAATGATTTCTTTGCCTGACTAACATAATGCTGGGGATAATGTGGCATATACATATTAGAAGCATGTGTTACATTCTTTGCAGTAACTGACAGTTTTTGTGGGTAATTCTGAAACACTAAATGATTTTGAGTAAAATTTACTATGAAAACTATTAAATTGAGGCAGTTTCCTGCAGAATTATTTTTCTCAGGTCTAATAGTTTAGCTCACTTGAAAAATTGCATATTCTTGCCAAATATCCTAATGACTCTTCTCCCAGCAGTCGGTAATGGTGAAATGTGATTTCAGTAACCATAATGCCTCTCATAAAACAATTGCATACAATATGTACTTCTATTTTAGTGAGCACTTTTATCAGAATTGTACAGCCAGTTCCCATTTAACATTTTTATACCGAATAGCTTACCAGCACTTCTAGCTCAATATTAAAAACATAGCTAAGGAATGTGTGATTAAAACTCTTCCCTTGATTGTGGACATTTGAGAACTAAACCAAACGTGGTAGCACATCTCTGGTCAAATATGTAGGCTTCCTTCACATAAATGACATTTCAACGTGGTCATTTAATTTTATGTTCTCAATTCTCGCATATATTGCTAACATAAATATCTTGATCTCCTACAGGAAACTCTACAGGGTGCAATAAAATCCGCAAAAGCTCAAAGGGTTCAAATGGACATTCTTTATAATTATTGCTATAAAATTTCTTTGACAACACATTTTGGTGTCTCTGGTATAAAGATGATAATTTTATGAAAGGAAAAAACCGCAGCTTTACTATAGCAGGCAACTAAATGTGGACTAGAGACTTGGGACTTGATCTTGTTTAAATCACCTCAATTGCACTTCATTACAGCAGCTGTTGGTTGGGTCAATAACTCTTCCAGCATAAGATTTAATACCACAGGAGTGTCAATGTTTTGGTGTTTATGCACATCTAAGATCTTAAATAACAGCGCTGGCAGGAAATGAATTCCCATAAGCCCAATAATACTTCTTTACAAGCATTATTTAGTTAGTAAGGGTACAAAGAAAAATAGCTGGGAGCTTTGCTGGATGACATGGCATCAGATTGGTTGTAATCATTTAACATCACCTGGATTAATTAATTTTACTGTTACAATGCTGGATGATTTTGTTATTGTTATATTATATTTATTAGTTCCCCAAAATGATATATTGCTTTTAAATAAACTTTTATTGTACCACAAAATGACCTCCGTACTTTTGCCATTTATAAATATTTTGTCAGACAGGTTTTAAATATTATTATTATTATTATTATTATTATTATTATTATTTAGTCCCTGTATTTAATTATTATTAATAGAGTGCAAAACTCTACATACAGCATTGCAAAATAAAACGCATATGACTATATCTAGTCATCAAGCCAGTATGTGGGTTTGATCCAGAGTTATATGTAATAACAAAAAAAAAGATGTGGATATGTACCGGAACATACTAAGGCTGATACAGGGGTGGGTATAGCATGATTTTGCACTGCACATGCTCAGGAACAATAAGAATGCAATCACGTCTAATTCAGACACAAAGCAACTCAAGATACACTTGCATGCGATCTGAAAGGCATGTCGTGGGAAAGAAAGAGACATGTAGTCTATCTACAATAAGGGTGTGCCCAAGCAAGAGCATCCCATCCAAAACTTAATGCAGATGGAGGTAGGTACAGTTTATGTATCAGGCAGGGTGCATTCACCATCTCGAAAATTCCATTCTAAAAATACAGACAGCTTAAAGCTTATATTCTGCTGTCTCTATTTCATAATTAGTACATATTAGAAACTTAGAGTAATGAATTTATTTTTCGGCATACTTACCCATTCATCAATTTGGAACCGCAGCCTCAGACCTGCCGGAGCACCGTTGCAGGCCCGCCGAACAGGTGAGTATTACAGGGGGACTCTATAGGGAATTTTAGGCTTATGTTGCGGTGAAGGGAGTCTTAGGGTTAGGCAATGGTGAAGGTAGTCAGGCTGCGAGGAAGGGAGGGTTAGGGTCATGGAAAGGTAGGGTTAGGGTAATAGAAGGGAAGGGTTAGAGTTAGGGTAATGGAAGGGGAAAGGCAGGGTTAGGATAACTGAATGCAGACAGAAGTAGGTACAGTTTACGTATCAGTCAGGATGCATTTGCCACCTTAAAAATTCCATTTTAGAAATACAGCTGAAAGCTTATTTTCGGCTGTCTCTATTTTCAAAAGTGGTACTTATCAGAAACTTTAAGTAATGAATGTGTAAGTATGCCGAATTTATTTTTCGCCATACTTACTTATACCCCTTTCACATCACAACCAAATACCCGGCATTTTCGCCAAAAACCCGGGTCTCGGAAAAATCCCGGGTATTTGGTTGTGATGTGAAAGGTGCACTTCCGGTGGACCCGTGTCAAAAGACCTGGGAATTCAACACGGGTAAAAAGAAGGGTTATTCCTGGGTCCGACACGGGTAGGTGTACAGTGTGAAAGGTGCTTTAGTTATTAATTGGGAAACTGCACTGCCGCAAACCCACCAAACAGGTGAGAACTACAGGAGACTCTATAAGGAATTTTAGGATTACACTGTGGTGAAGGGGGTGTTAGGGTCAGGCTGTGGGGAAAGGAAGTCTTAGGGTCAGTCTGTGGGGAAAGGAAGTCTTAGGGTCAGGCTGTGGGAAAGGGAGTCTTAGGGTCAGGCTGCGGGGAAGGGAGTCTTAGGGTCATTCTGCGGGGAAGGGAGGGTTAGAGTAATGAAAGTGTTACGGTAATGGAAAGGAAGTGAAGGGTTAGAGACAGGGTAATGGAAGGGGAGAGTTAGGGTTAGGGTAATGGAAGGGGAGGGTTAGGGTAAGGATTAGGATATAGGTTGGGATTACATTAATACTCACCATTTGCCGCTGCATCTTTTTTCTTTGATCGATTGCTTCTCCTCAGCAAGGAGAAAAAGTGTCATTCCCAGTGGTGAACCACACTTATATGTCTAAAGGTCATGTCTAAATACAGGGGGCTGACACTACACCACATATTTTAAACCCTTCTACATATTTTGGATATTTAGGATTTCAATTTCAAATGCAATACAAAAGTTATGAATTAAGCACTGAAACATTGTGCAGGTGTAAACTATTTTACATACACAGTAATATAGAATGTACTTTCTGTATTTTTTTTTTTTTACTAAATTCATCATTTTGTATAGTCATAGTGTATTCACATTGCAAGTTGCAGCTGATGAGCTTACACTATTCATAACCTCTATTTCCAGTATACAATACAGTACAGTATAATATCCTGCATTGAGCTTGCCTGTACACTATGGGGCAGATCCAGACCTAAGTGCTTGTCACATTACATCGCGTAGCGTATTTATGCCAGCGTATTTTCTATGCACTCCCCTTGCTCGTACGTACCGTTTTATGCTTGCCAAACCCTACCTTAACTTTTCAATGCGTAACTACTGAAGTGCGTAAAGGCTTCGGGTGTCTAAGCACACCCATACTGTACTATTTAAATGCCTCACCCCGCCTCCGAAGCATAATTACGGTTGTCGTATGGTTGTCACGCCCCTTCGTTTGCAGTTATGCTGTTGATACGTGGCTGGTACGTACGTTCAGAATTATGTGGCATAACATCTGCCGTGCGCATGCGCAGTAAATACTAATGTGGGAATTTACGTCAGCGGCTAGCGTAAAATCACTCTGGATCTGGCCCTATGTGCCTTATAAGCATTCATTGGTACTGCTGCATATCTTAGGATCACACACAGCAAGGTGCTCAGCATTTGTGCCCGCATGTATGGCCTGTGCGATTCATGTTTTTTGCTTTCTTTGCATGCATGCACAATACATATTTTTTTCTAATATAAAACAAATACAGAAACATTAAAAAAACAACGAAAACAAACGGTAATTCTCAGTTGAACATCACCTGCCACCTCTATTTCTGTTTGCCTCCGCCCTCAGATTAACATGATTTTACTGCGGTATAGATGCTCTTTTGTTGGAGTAACTCTTAACTCTAGATAAGCCCCAATGCAAGCTATTCCTAGGAGACTAATTCAGAGTTTAATAAAACACACAGATTGAGGTAGAAATCCAGGTTTAACTTCAATTTGAGTTAAAAATTACCTGTGAAAACAATACGCGCAAAAACAAAATGTTTTACCTGCATGCAAAAAAAAGTTCACATTTGTCAGGGTGTAATTTGCAGCGGATTTTTGCTGTTACTCTTGAACACTAGATTAACTCCTCAGTCACTAGATTAACTCCTCAGCCACTAGATAAACTCCTCACGTCTGAAGGGTGTAGTATGTTCCGAGATCCAAGAGTTACACTTCTGGCATCTAAGTTCCAACAGGGTGAACTGGTCAGTTTTTCCAGAGCAGGACACAGGAGCAGGCGTGGGTAGAAGGTAAAAACTTTTTTTTCTTTTTAGACTATACTTTTTTAGGCAATTTCAGCTGACATTGCTGTGGCAGTTATATCATTGAGCAATGTGTTATTGTCACCACAATGACTATAACCGGTTTAGTACTACTGAATTTTAGTAAATGGAAAAGAATTGATGACATGGGCAAATAGTACATGAGGATGGAGAACAGTAACAGCTTACAATCTAAAGAGAAGGAGAAGAGAAATGGGGAAAGGGAATGTCACTGAATCAATAGGAAGCTTATGTTTGTAAAAGACAGTACTGGCTTCATTTTATACTAATTTAATAACATTTTAATATAGTGTGTGTATAAATATATATATTGCTAAGAATGACTTCACAAAAAATTTATATACTGTATTTTGCCACTACTACTAATATTATTGTTATTATTATTAGTATTATTATAATTATTATTATTATTAATAATAATACTACTACCACTATTATTATTACTACTATATTATTACTATTATTATTATTATTATTATTATTATTACTACTAATAATAATAAATAGCACTTCAAAAGAAAATAAAACAGTTGATTTTTAAATATTTTGGGTTATATTATAGCATATACATAGAAAAATAACTACCAATGATTACCAAAATTAAAGGGTTTTTAAAGATGTAAAGCATATCATTTATGTTGATTCAAAGTTAGATTAAGACAAGAAAATGTACAACTTATTTATGATCATAAAGAAATGTTCCAGAATAAAATTACTGGCAATAAGAGGTACTGTAATCCATATTTTTCAGATTCTAGCCTCAGAGGAGACCCATTCAGAGTGCATGCCTCAGACCTTACTAAATGTCTGCAGAGGAAACGCCCATAAAAAATACAGTCTTCCTGAAAAATTGTTCACCGTGTACCAGAATACTCTTTGCATATTTATATATTTCTTTCTTGTCATCACACACATCTAGTTTTGCACTTTTTATTTTTTTATCTGTTCTGTCCAAATTTATGCTACTCAATTATATTTAATTTAATCAACTATTCAGTTAACTTTTTTTTTAGATCACAAGATCTTTGTGAGCTGATTTGGAGTGTGTATTTTTTGTCATATATAGCTTTTAAAATCAGATGAACCTTGGTCAATATAACTGTTGACTTATTTGTAAATGTATGTATCTTTAGGGGAAGTCAATCTGTCATCATTAGTACTTATAACAGTAAATCTCTCATTTACTGCCTGACTAACTGCCCTTGGTTGGTTTATAATGGGTTATTGTTATTATTTTCTATAGCCAACTGCCACCCATGCACTTAGGCTTCTGTTTAGTTTAGAATTAGGGTTAATCAAAAGATATAAAGCCCAAATAAAGGGCCTGAAGTTAAGGCTGAATGTTGCTTGAGTCAAACACCTGGTGTATCTTTTATGTTAAATGGTATGCTTCTATATTTTTTGTTTCAACGGTCCGTTCATTAAGGAGTTGTGTTTTTTGAGCATTTTGAGTCGTATCATTATGACTTCATTATTACGTGTCCATTTTGGGTGTTTTTGTTGAACTATAAGCATTCATTTTGGTTTACATGGAATGTTTTGTCAGTCCTGAAATGGTATCTACTGCTTTCTAAGCATATCCCTTCTGATTTTCTATAGGCACATTCAATACAATATACCAGAGTATAAAGAATCTGACAGGGTCAGGCCTTGTCTGACTGTATGTAGACTTTGCCACCACTGACTACGTTCTCACTTCTACACATGTGAAATATTCTTTACACAGTGCATTGTATTGGCAATAAATGGTAAGAACTCCACCTCCAAAATGTTTTTGTTATACAAGTGGCAACATAGAAAACTGAGTATGTGGAGAAAATTGTAATAAAAAATTAGTAGTTAAAACACATTTGCTGCTTTAAATATATTCTTAATATGGTTGGATACAAAACAATTCTGAATACTGATAAAGCTCTTTTAAAGCAGAGACTTTATTAAGCTTTCTATATATATATATAATTTTTTTTTTTATCTTTAGAGACTATATATTTTCCTGGAGGTATGAACTTATTGTGTTACTAAATTATAAGTCGTCCCAGGCATAAGCCAGGTGTACCGTGATAGGTCTTCTAGGTACCATTTAACTGTATACTGTTGTTACTACTGTCAACTAAATGTTTCTTCTGAGAATTCCTATTTACATAGCTAAGAATCTGAAGGAAACCTGAGAGAAATGTCTACCTCTTATCTTCTGGTTAAAAAAACAAAAAACCTAGAGAATTTTAGAGGTATTTATGTATTTTTAAGTGTTGTAATCTGGGGATACCATTGATGTTTGTATAGGAAGTTTTTTATTTGCTTAAGGGTGAACAACCCCAGCTTGTACATTGCCAGGACTACAATCTGTTTTATGACAAAACAGATTCATTTATCTCCAAATAAATAAATTACTTTTGTGAACATTTAGGAACATTTGCATAATTAGGCTGTAAGATTTTTAGCAGTGTTTTTCATAATAATTAAACAAATCTAATCTTGGACAGGATAAACAGACTTACTAGGATGAAAGCAGCCTTCAGGCAATGAACTTGCTACTTCCACGGGAACTGTAATGCTGATGATGTTTGTTAATTATGCAGAGCTTTTACTCCCCAGTAATAGCAGTGTTTGCATCGCCTGAAGCTTAGACAGCAAGTCCTTGGTGTATAAAATTAGGCTCCTCTTCTTTTGCCACTTTTTTAAAAAACAAAAATGAAATCTCATACAGGATGACATGCTTTTGTAACAGGATGTCATCTGTAAACCATTAGGTCTGGCTGCATTGAGGTTTGCTGCCACTTTCATGTCACATGAGTATTCTCTGGCCAATCATAACAATTAAACACAATGGACCTGATCCAGAGTTTTTGCACACTGAATATGCATAGGCTTTATCCAGAGTCCTGTCAGTAGCATCTCTGGATCGGTAGTACAGCAAATGCGTACACCTTTGAAACATAAAAACATATATTTAAAAACAAATAGGCTGCTACACAGAGCCAAAGCATCAGAAGACAGCAGTAGGGAGACACAGCAGGAGCACAGAGTACAGCCATAAAGACACTTGTACAATTGTACCATATTATTACATCTTTTCAATTTGATACTATTATAACAATCTTCAAAAATTGCTCTTGCATGAAAATATACAAATTATAGGACTGGATTCACAGACAGAAGAATTAAATAAGTATGCTCTGATTCACAAAAATATGCACCTAAGTGGCAAGGCAACTCCCATCATTCCTATGAATTTTAGTTGACTTCTGTGCCCATAGGGCTACTTTAACTCACCGTGCGTATGTCTGTGTTTAAGTACGGTTTAAGCATGTGCGTATTTAGCAAACCGCACCTTTAATGCCCCATTTAAATGATCCCCCGCCAGCTCTTCTTAACTTCCTTCTTATGGAGGACTGGAACGTACGGAGTTGAAGTCCGTGTGTAATGGATTCCCGTACGTAACAGCTGGATCTCATGCGTAAGTTTGTGTTCTGGGCATGCTTAGTATATCCATTCCTTAAAGTACACATGGAGATTCAGCTTATTCTTAAGTGTGAATTAGGTCCATTGTTGCTACTTCAGGGATAATAGTAACTTCAAGCAGTACATTGTCCAGGGCAATGTTACCTTGAACTTGTGTACTTAACCTGGAATCCATTACCCTTTTACCTTTACCTTAGCCTGTAACCTGTACACAGGACTTGTATTTGTCTTACAATATCTTAACCTATTTTTATACCTTGACTAGATTGTCTCATACTTATTTGCCTGCACCTGAACCTTATGTATCCCCGTTACTGTGCATACTACCTGTACTTTGCTTATCTGACTTCAGTAACTTTTCCTGTTACCTTTTGTACTTGCGCTTACCTGTCCTATACCAGAACCCTGCCTTATTTGATAGCTACCTGGCTCCGCCTTGTCCCAGACTCTAATTTAGATTTTGCACCCTGGTGAGAGGTCTGCACTATGAGTCAATCTTCTTTATTTCTTATGTGATCTCATTCATGAGTTTAAGATCATTGGATTATGATTCCTATGGTTGCTTTTGACCAAGTTTATTAATCTCAAACAGCATGTTCATCAATCTTAATTTTTTATGGAAACCCAACATGCCCCATTCATTGAAAGAGAATCAGCTCCTGTCATTAGCTCTCATTTTTATTTTACCTTGTATCCATTAATACACACATTGCCTTTGTTGGGATATGTGGGATATTTAGTTTTCTTGTGAACTTTGTATTATGATTTAAGTTTTTACTTACTGTTCTTAACATTAATAATACAATGAATGTATTTTAAGTTTTATAAGTCCTACTGAATATGTGAGCAATGTGGAAAAATACCTAATTTTAGTAATGTCTTTTTTTGAGAGACTCATATAGTGCTGGAATGAATACAAATAGTATAATGCTAAACAACTGGATTTATAAATTTTCTTCTTTTCTTTGATTACATTTTTGATAGATTAAATATGTTCTCTGCAAGCAGAAAATGACCTAATTATATTATGTAGATTAAAACTAGATATGTGTAGCAAGATTGATTATGACTTGTGCTTTCCAAGGACAGATAAATGCTTAGATATGTTATCTATTGCTATTACTTATTTATGTGTTTGATGCTTTTAGAGCTGTGCTAGTTGCCGCCGCAAATATGGTCTTATAGAAGTAGAGAAAGCTGAAAGTTAAGTTTCAGCTGTCTCTATTTCTAAAAGACAGCCATTTTCAAACATTTTCTTAGAATGGATAAGTATGCTGATTGGCATACTTACCCATCAATTGTTTGCAGACCCGATGCACCCGCCACACTGACCGGAGAGACCCCTAACACCAACCGGAGAGGTGAGTTACATTCTCAGGGGAGTTTTAGTGTTAGGTAGGGTTAGGGTTAGAGTAATGGAAGGGGAGGGTTAGGGGCAGGCTGCACATAAGAGAGTCTTAGGTTTTAGGCTGTGGGGAAGGGAGGTTTAGGGTAATGGAAGGTGAGGGTTAGGGTAAAGATTAGAGTAAGGATTGTGGTCTTCAACGTCTTCTGGTTTCAGTGTATCGCTCGCTTTGCCTCTGCGAGGCAAAAGCAATCGATTTCCTAGCCAGTTCGGAACTAACTGGGAGAGAGCGGCTGTTTTGAAAAAGGGCCATTCGCAGCGGCAACCCACATCCATTTTAGAGCTAAAGTAAATATTTGTATCTTTTTACATCAAAATATGTTTCCTGGCCCAAGTCTAAATAACAGCCCAGAAGTAACTTTTCTCTCTTAGGACCTGATTCACACCTAAGAACGTGATAGGTTCCTAAATATACGCAACTAATAGCAATGAAACTCCCTCGGCACGCCCCCCCGTTTTCAGGTTCTTATGTAACTTACGAGTGCCATAGGGCTCCCTTAACTGTAGGTTCAAATTTGAATGCGTAGGGCGTCTACTTAGGAACTTAACTGCATAACCGCACCTTCATTTGGTCATTTAAATGTCTCTCTTCACCCAAATCTGCATATCTGCCGAGTTCATTATGCATGGAAAGCCCATTTTTGCGTATGTTACTACGAACCTAGAGACTTTGGGCCTGATCCAGACCTACGCCTGCCGTCGCTAGGATGGCGGGCGTAAGCGTAAGATCGGCTGAAAAGCCGATCTGCGCATGCGCCGGGCAGATATTGCCCGGCTTAGCTACGGCAACGCCCGATCAACGATCCGTAGGAACAGCGTAGGGACACTGGAGGGATTATAGTGAGAGAGGAAGGGAGGGCTTAGCGGTACGAGCGTATTACCCATTGCTTACGCCGGCTGAAGTTAGGGTATCCTTCAGCTGGCATAAGCAATGGGATATACGCCCTCACAGGGGGAGTGTCGGGGAGAGTGGACTTTGATATGCTGTTCTTTAGTAAGCACAGCGCATCGGCGTAGGTCTGGATCAGGCCTTTTAAGTTCGTAGTGTATAAGCACAGAATTTGCAAACTTAAGTCCAATGCAAATAGCGTATAAAAGTTACTACTCATGCGCAGTGCAAACGTTCTTAAATATACGCACCTAAAATTGGAAGAATTCTTAAGTGTGAATCAGGTCCCTAATTTCATGCTCCTTCTTAAGTCTGGATCCAGCCCAAAGTGCTTTTTTTTTTTACTACACAAGCATTGGCCTTAAGCTTATTTTCAATTTATATCATATCAGATCTGATAGAGGTAGTACTTGAATATAGATCATTGGTTTGAATTGCATTAACTTCAACAGAGAAGAATTTTAGGGATCCATGGCTCTGTTTTTCCCACCAAATTCAGTTCTCAAAATTAGGCAAAAAAATTATTTTACTGAAATGTCGGATCTGGTGTGTTTTGGATCTTATACAAGACATTCTTTCATGATTTTAGGTGAGATTTTAGATCTGACCGTGAGAAGGTTAGGTGCTATTTTAGATCTGACCGTGAGAAGGTTGTTGACTATAGCTACAGTATACTGTAATAGTAGCCATTGGAGACATTGCTAGTCAGTTGGAGTGGATGGATATGGAGTAAAAGCTTCTTCAATCTGTTTCTGTCAAACACTATAGCAAAATAGCAATCTGCAATAAAGGCAACTACAATGTAAGTTTTAAAATGTGACACATTTTTTTTTCTAATATAACAGCAGCTATTCTTTTGCATAGCAGATCATTTAAGCCATGTCAGCTATTTGCCATCAATACTTCTGATTGTAGATTATTTAGTTTTAATATTGGAAGAAAAGTTTTATTTTGTAGGGTCCCAAACAAACCAAGCACTTCAGCCACAAATACGCCAGTGGTGAATTGTGCATAACCATTTTGGCATATAACTTAAGGGTGGGTGGAAGGACAATTCCATCATGCACCACTCTTTATTATGGGCTTTGCCCACCTTGATGTATCAGTATAGCTACTATCACATTTAATATTGACTGAATTAACAAAATAATTATAATATTTCTTTACAAAAATACAAACATTGCAATTAAAAAGCACAAAAGATGTGAGGTTTCAGAAAGTAACTATAAATAAACAGTGAAAATTTGCAAACATTCTAATGTTTTTCAGAACAAAATACAATGCAAAATCTATTATAAGTATTCACATTTTGTATTTTATTCGAAATTTTAGAGAATTGGTTGGACAATACATTAAGATGGATAAAACATTGAAGCTTATTCATATGAAACCGGAGGTTGAAATGTGTATAACATTATGATATTATGATCATATTATGATTATGTCCTATGTTGCCATCTCCTGTAGAGTATTTGCCAAGACACAGAATCTACTTATTAGGTCTGGAATCCGTGTAGATACTGCTCTTTTCTCTCCTGTTTACCTTTTTTTGGCATGCAGGCCATATTTAGTCAGGAATGGATTGGTTGATGTGCTAGAAGTGTTATAATAAATGCCTCAATTTTGATGGTCTTAATAGTGCAATATTTCAGTTTCCGGTTCATGTATGAAAAGATCCGATAAAGGACACAGCATCACTAGACATCTGGAGAAGGGACATATCCTTAGTGTATTCAGATCTTGGAATTCCCAGCCAAAATCTGGATAGATGAATCTTTTGTTTATGATGATCTTTGGCAAAGTTGAATGTTATAGACAGAAAATTTGCTGGCTGTAACTTTGAACTGCTTTATAGAAAACATTAAACTGAATTCTCTCCAGACAGCAACTCTTGATGGAAACATCACTTAAAATTACTTTATATATAACATCCCTTTTGGAAGAAATAATTTACACATTGATGTTATTGTTTCCATTATGCTTATGACTGGTGACTTCAATTATGTTCCCTGACTGAGATTTGTCTCATCTGAGGGCTGAGATTATTCCATGCAAATACAGAAGGTGACTCGTGTACTGAGAAGTGGTGTCAGTCTTTCTTTGGACCTAAAACTTTCACAACCTTGATTACATCATAAAATGTAGATGTAATGTAGATCTCCCCTATTCCAAACCCGCAGCTTAGTAAATCTGGCCCCAATAGTCCACATCTGAGTTTGCATTGAATCAATTTCAGTTAGTCTCTTTTGTGTGAGTTTTGTCCTTTGAGATTTGTTGTGGAGCTCCCTTCTGTTTTCTTTAATATTTCCATTAAACTGAACAGGACATTGTTTGGCAGGGCTGTCATAAGGGGGAAGATCCTTTAGAGAGATGGGTCCCATCGATACCTGTTACTGAGCAACAGGCTGATGCGCAGAGAAGGATATCCATACGCGTCAACCCACTGTGAATCAGAACTGCAGATTCACAGCGCTTCGTCTCAAATGGGATGTCACAGCTGCTGACATATAGGGGACGGGGCGCCACGTACCGAGTCCCAGGCACCAGAACTCTTGGAGGCGGCCCTGTTGTGGGGTAATCTCCCCAAGTATCCCACACCAAAATAGTATCTTAAGGTTTAACAAGAGACTCCTGTATTTATTTTTGTCAAATCTGGATGATTGTTTTTGTTACTCATCCATAAGTAGAAATATACTTCTTGTTACTGATCAGTTGATTTATTTAATTTTTTTTTTAACCAGGGCTGCCAACAGATATTTTCGGGCCCGGGTCACATTCTTGCCGCCCCTCCCCCTACCTGACGTCACCCATGATGTCACATGCCGCGAAACTGCAATATCAGCGGGTATTTCCCTGCACATTGGCCTCTTATGGTTCAGCTCTAAGCAGCAAGTATTGATGGTAGGATACCGCTGATACTTGCTTCTTTAAAGCCATGGTAAGTATCTGCGGGTCCCATCAGCATCAGGGCCCGGGACAGTAGTGTCCTCTGTCTTTTTCTTTTTCATTGTATGCGCTCCACTTTGGTGAAGAATTTAAGACTAGTGCGGGCTTTCAGAGAGGATGCATTAAGATTTTTAAACTTTATTTGGACTTGGTTTTTCATTTTGGATTTTATCACTTATTTATTTCTTTGGACCAATGCTTTTCAATTAACGCTCAAATATTTAATATGCAAGAGTGCTTTTTGGGAATTTAATAGTATGATATATATTATTTAATAAAGCAAGATAATAATAAGACTAAGGACACCGAAGTATAACAGAACAATATCTAATATAGTAATCTATATCTGTAATCTTAGGTATACTATCCTATATTGTTTTTTTAGGATATTGGAAGAGTTGTAATATACAACGGCCTCCTCCACGTCTCCTGATGTACTGGCCTGTCTCCTGGTAGCGCCTCCATGCTCTGGACACTATGCTGACAGACACAGCAAACCTTTATAAATATTGGGACATCAACACAATTCTCATATTTTTGGCTCTATACACCACCACAATGGATTTGAAATGAAACAAACAAGATGTGCTTTAACTGCAGACTTTCAGCTTTAATTTGAGGGTAATTACATCCAAATCAGGTGAACGGTGTAGGAATTACAACGGTTTCTATATGTGCGTCCCACTTTTTAAGGGACCAAAAGTAATGGGACAAACTAAACAATCCTAAATCAAACTTTCACTTTTTAATACTTTGTTGCAAATCCTTTGCAGTCAATTACAGCCTGAAGTCTGGAACGCATAGACATCACCAGACGCTGGGTTTCATCCCTGGTGATGCTCTGCCAGGCCTCTACTGCAAATGTCTTCAGTTCCTGCTTGTTCTTAGGGCATTTTCCCTATAGTTTTATTCATCAAGTGAAATGCATGCTCAATCGGATTCAGGTCAGGTGATTGACTTGGCCATTGCATAACATTCCACTTTTTAGCCTTAAAAAACTCTTTGGTTGCTTGTGCAGTATGCTTCGGGTCATTGTCCATCTGCACTGTGAAGCACTGTCCAATGAGTTCTGAAGCATTTGACTGAATATGAGCAGATAATATTGCCCGAAACACTTCAGAATTCATCCTGCTGCTTTTGTCAGCAGTCACATCATCAATAAATACAAGGGAACCAGTTCCATTGGCAGCCATACATGCCCACGCCATGACACTACCACCACCATGCTTCACTGATGAGGTGGTATGTTTTGGATC
>WWET01002860.1:16882-28021 GCA_011038615.1 Limnodynastes dumerilii | reverse complement strand
AATGATAAAAGGATAGAAAAAAAATCCATAGAAAAAATAGCATATCTCCCATATGATATTTATCTTTGGATATAAGCACATACCTATACCTGCGGAATCTTTTATTCATGAAACATTAATTATAAGACCACAAGGAATTTAAATTTACCTGCATGCCGCTATTTTTGGATATGATATTTTTGGACATGGTAGTTTTTAATGATTGCTATGTATGTTGATATTTTAAAAGCCCACACAAAACACTCAGCATCATTTTCTTAAACACCCACCCCTTTTTGTTGTATAAGAAAGCAGTACTAAAGCTAACAAACTATATATAGTGTAAGTTAGCAGCATGATAATTTTACATATATGTTAAAGCAAGGACATTCAATAATCCAATATGCAGTCCTAGAACGAGAAACAAAGTGCATCCATATTTAAAGTTGCAGTCATCTAGGCTATATATATCAGCTCTGGTTAAAATGCATTGAAAAGTAAAGAAATGTATAATCCAAGTTACCAAATATTGGAACCCTTGTAACCCGACAGCTTTTATGGAGGACATACCCCTAATGAAGGTGTCTTTGTATGGACTACATAAAGTGCATAACTTTGCATTTGTTGGCATTAAACTGTACTTACCACACTTTTGACCATTCTTGCTTTCCCCTCGTTACTGTTTGTAAAGTCGCCAAAAAAAGAAATTTAATAACACCAGTCCAAGAACAGATCCCTGGGGCACTCCACTAGTAATTTTGCAATTGCCAGAATGGATTAAATTTTGCATGTATTTAGGAGTAACATCTGTTTTTCTTTTAGATCCATGTGGCTAATCATTTGAAATAAAATTGTATTTACTGTAGATTATTGTTTACTTAGCCAAGCACATACAATAGCTATCTACATGTATGTACAGGGAGTTAAGTGCTGTCCTCATTTGGCCATGGCCACCCATCACCCCCTGGTGGCAGAAGACGTTAGGCTAAGCTGACAGCGTCTGGCAAGTTATTTATAAACAGCACTCAGAGCCTCTAAAACCTGCCAATTGCTAACAGCTTTGCACTGAAAGACCATTACAGGTATATTACAGGTGCGCTGTGTTTAGAACATTTGACCTCTTCCCTACATTCTGTATCCTCACCAGACATTACTGAATGTTGGAGGCTGTTAGAAGAAATGTAAGAATGTTAGTTCTAGAGGTTACTAGAGTATCAACAAAAACAGATGCAAGTGTGCACCTGGATAAGCCATGTTTCAATGTGTGTGGTGCAAATTAGTTAGTTTTTTTTTTTTTTTGCAGGGAAAATACATTGTCTTTTGGTATGGAACTCACATACATAGTTTTATGTTTACTGTATATTTTAAAGTTAAACTATGAAATTTCACATTTTAATTCTAATTCATAGTTTAAAGTTATCTACAGTTCAATACGGTTTACCAAGATGTAAAGTTGCAACTGTTTTGCCTGTACTCTAAAACCCTGGATCAGCCCAGATAATGGTTAAAATATATAAAATACATACAAACAAAAAAAAAAAAATACAAAAAAAATCCATTAACTTGCATCTAGACCATATAACTTATCTGTGCTCTCTTTAAGAATGTTCTACCCCCCTAACTCTGGGAAACACAATTCAAGACACTGCAAACATATAAACGCAATAAAATGTTTCTTATTCCTACAATTACTAACTTTTAGTGATTTTATTCAATATAGTCAGTTCCACTACAATCAAATGCGTCACGGGATTTTTTCAAATCCAAAATACTACCTTGTCCATGTCTACTTCTCAATATCTTCAAGGATGTCCTCTACCATCGCTGTTGGACACTCTACCTTTAAATAATTATATATGTCTGTTTTCGATCATTTCAAAGGCTTCTGATCACCAGGAAACCATCTTCAAAGACTTTACATAGCAGAGCAAATTTAGCAATAAAATGGAGACTTGTCTTTGAAGTTTTTGAAGCCATTTTCTTTTTTTGTACTTTTTCAGCCAATTACAAATAGAAAATATATGAACATTTGGGAATCTTAGTATTTAAAAATAGTAAAATGCATTCATGTAAATTTGTCTACTATTCAAAAATAACCATATCTATCTGTTAAGGCATCAAATGTTCATATGTAAATATAATGTTTTCATTCATAATAATTTTAACTTATAATATTTAAATTAATCATTTTAATTGCCACTGTAATGTAAACATAACGTATCTTTATTTTATTAAAATAAAAGGTAACATGTTTAATATTGTCTCAGTTTCTTTGAAAATACGGAGCCATGTGCATTTACAGCAGAGCTGTTTTTTAGATTTCATGGGGCCCTAGACAAGATATTGCTTTGGTGCCACTTCCAACCCTCTCAGCAAGACAACATAAGCAACACCCAAAAATAGCATAATAAAACTTAAAATAAAATTTACAACCGTTTACATTTAAAACAGCAGGTTGTCTATATAGTCATATACAGTATACCTAGTGTTATTACTATGAGGGAAAATAATAATAGAAATTGCCACCTATATTGTAATCGTTCTATATTTCTATTATATTTATTTCTCATGGTTATTACACAATTTAGGTATGTATATAAATATGTCTCAGATGGGGATGTGAGATAAGGTGGCTATATTTATTATATTTTTCATGATAATTACTCAATATACATTAATTTTATTCTATCTTTATCTGTACCCTTTATCAAAAATTTGTGTTGCTATGAGGGAAAATAATATAATAAAAATGGACACCAAGACAATAATAGGTGGCCATATTTATTGCATTATTTTTTCATATTGTTAAATGCTCTTCTTGGGCCTTTTTCTTAAATAGTTCTGCCTGGTATTTTAGCTGATTTAAGGGTCTAATGCTGATTTCGGATCTTGCACTGTTCTGGATTCTCATGAAGGAATCAGTTTATATTATATTATTTTCAACTAGCCGATTTACAAATGTCATAAGGCTACCTTAACTTAAGGTTCGTAGTTGTGTGCGAAAGTGGAAAAATTAGGAACGTAGTTGGCTAACCACACCCAGAATTCCCCATTTAAATGCCTCCCTCCACCCACTCTTTTTGGGCCTCATTTACAAAAAACTATTTGATTGAAATCGCCACAAATCGCGTGATTTGAGTCTCTGAAGTCACATCGCGGTATTCAGAATCGCGTGATTTGAGTGTGAAAAAAATCGCAATGGCAAACATCGCGGGACAGAAATCGTCCAGATGTTTGCCATTGAAAAAATAGGAAAAAAAAAATTGCGTTATTCACTAAAGGCGGTTTGAAGAAATTGCCTTTAGTGTGATTTAAAATCACCAAAAAAAAATCACAACCAGAGAGGTGAGATTTGCGGCTGATGTGCTGTCCTGGACAAGCAAAAACACATGTCAATAGAGTTGACATGTGTTTTTGTGTGTGTAAAATGTAAGTTCTGCATGCGTTGGTGCGTGTAGTGTGTGAAAAAAAAGTTACATTAAAAATACATTAAAGATTTACACAAAGTATGCATGTAAACAAGAATTATTAACAATGTTCTCTACTGTGTGCACTCACCTCCGGTGGTCATCTCTCCTAATCTAAGTGTAATGTATGCAGTGTATCGTGTGTAAAAGAATAAAATCTTTGGGCACTCACAGTTTGCAGACATCTCTCAGAGGAAGCGCTTCTGGCTGTGAAGAATGTTAATCTGTTGATTGAAGTGTTCAAATCGATGAAACTTGTGTGATTTGATTTAAATCGCGGCTAAATCGATTCTTAGTGAATCCCGTGATTTTAGAAAAAAATTGCGGCTAAATCGCTGCGAGATTGAACAATTTGAAATCACTGCCTCAAATCGTTTTTTGTAAATAAGGCCCTTCTTATCTTCGTTCTTAAGAAGGCCCGGCACACCCCCTCATTTTTAAGTCATTATGAACTATGAATTATGAATTATAAATTATAATCGTAATGGAAATTCAGAGCCATCCCTTTCTTAAATTCTATGTAGCTTGCGTAAATAAAGTTACTACGCATGCACTGTTTGTCTCTTCTTAAATTTATGCATCTAAAAAGCCACTGATTCTTAATTGTGAATCAGGTCCATTATTTTTAAGCTCATTTATTTAAGCTAATCACCTCTTAACTCATTCAGTTTGCACATTTTAAATTTGCCTTGGTTTAACAAGGTGCAGATATGCTGTTACTTCAAAATCTGAATTAGCTCTATAGTGCTATTTATATATAATCACCTTATTAGAATCAATATAATTTAATATATTTCCAGAGAGGGAAAACAGAAATGATACCTGACCCTTAACTTATTTTAAAATGTGTGTTACAAGAAACCTAAAAAAAAAAATTTTTGTATTGTTTTGTGTACACCCGTGTGATTGGGTATCTGCTCTGGGTTCCCGGGGACATGATAGGAATTCAGTGAAGTAATGAAAGCTAAAGGGGTTGATGTAGGATCTGCTCATGTGTTAGTGGCCAAGGGAATTAAAGATATACGGCAAGTCTAGACTGGACTGAACAAGGCAGGCTTGACTGGACTGGATAAGGAAGGCTGGACTGGACAAGGCAGGCTTGACTGGACTGGACAAGGCAGGCTTGACTGGACTGGACAAGGAGGGCTTGACTGGATTGGATAAGGCAGACTTGACTGGACTGGACAAACCAAGCTTGACTGGACTGGACAAAACAAGCTTGACTGGAGTGAACAAGATAGGCTTCACTAAGTTGGACAAAACAAGCTTGACTGGACTGGACTTCACCAGGACTGGATTTAGACTTGACAAGTTTAGCTGGGCTGGACTTGACCAGGAATGGATTTGACTTGACCTGGACTGGACCAGAACTGGACTAAAGTTGACTTGACCTGAACTGGACCAGGATTGGCCTGGAATACCTCCTACCTGTCCTTTTGATCCTGTACCTTCACAACTCAGTCAATGTCTATCTTCTGTGCTTATTCCTACCTTAAATACAATCTGCAATCTCTCTCTCTCTACTGGTATCTTCCTATCTTTATTCAAGAATGTGCTAATCACTCCCATTCTGAAAAAAAAAAACTCTGACCCCAACTGTCTCTCAGATCATCAGTCCATTTCCCAGCATTGATGCTCTGCAAAGCTGCTTGAAACACTTGCCTACACTCACTTCATTCACTTTCTCTCCTCACACAATTTTCAGGATCATCTTTAGTCAGGCTCTTGTTCCCGTCACTCCACAGAAACTGCACTCACCATGGTGGTCAATGACTTAATCACTGCTAAATCTCCAAGACGCTACTCTCTTCTAATTTTACTGGATCTTTGCGCTGTTTTTGACACTGTTGACCACTCTCTTCTCATACAAATTTTATAATCCCTTTGGGACACAGCTTTTTTCTGGTTCACATCCTACTTTTCTAATTGTTTCAGTGTTCGCTTTTCTGGATCCACCTCACCTGCTCTTCATCTGTTGGAGTATCACAAGGCTCAGTGTTGGGTCATTGCTATTCTTTATTTATATAACTTCCATTGGACAGATAATAAAGTTATTTGGATTTCAACATCATCTCTGTGCAGATTACCATTGAGTTTGAACTGTCCTTTGTTCCCCACATACAGGGCCGTATTCAGACCTCCGGCCGGAGTTCAGCGATATGAAGCATATGCAGTGCGGCTGGAGGTCTGAATATGGCCCACAATCTGTCTCTAAATTATGTTACATTTATCTAAAAACATTCCAAGAAAATGCAAATATCTCACACAAGACACTGCAAAAACTCTTATTTATGCAATAATCATGTCCCGCATTGATTATTGTAATGCTCTCCTTATTGGTCTCCCACATTATAAATTTAACCCATTACAGTCTATATTGCATGAAGCATCTAGACTGATTTTCCTTGCTAAATGCTTTTCAATAGCTTCTCCACTCTGTCAGTCTCTACATTGGTTACCTGTATTTTACGGAATCAAATACAAGATCTCTTTGCTAACCTACAAAGCCAGACTGCATCTGCATACATATCCTCACTCATCGCAAGATACATCCCAGCTCGCTCTCTCAGATCTTCACAGGACATACAGGTGTCCTCAACATTAAACAAATACTCGGATTCCTGGTTACAGGACTTCTTCTCCTGTGCTGCACCCACTCTCTGGAATAACCTTCCTCACCCACTAAGACTATGCTCTACTCTCCGAAATTTCAAGCGCTCCCTTAAAACACCTCTTCAGACAAGAGCAAATTCCTTAACCTACTTAACATTTGTCTACACTATTTACAACTACTATATTATATGGCTCTTCTTTCATGATTAATACAAACTTGTTCACTTTCACTCTATACTAAAATAACCCTCAGTTCTTCTACAAACACTGCTGTGTGACTGGATCATACAGAGCACTGATCACTTTTACCATGCAAACTGGCTAATCCATTGTGTGATTTATAGCACTTGCCCCTATGTATCAATCTCTAATATCCTATAGTCTGTCTGTTACCACCTAGTCCTGTTATAATGATAGTTAAACTGTAAATTGGTTCCGCAGTCGCAAGAACACACAGTAGTACAATGGCAGGTATTAGAGAATACAGCTGGACAGGCTACAAACATGTAAATGCTCTGATAAGTAACACTGATGCCTATAGTATAAGTATTAATGAATGGAGCTGGCTGTTTGCGCTACTACTTATATACTATATATAGTGAACCTGAGCCTCGGTAAAACGCAGCATTATAAATGTCTCAGAGCGCAAGAGTCATATATCAGGAACTGCTAACTTGATGATATGAAAATAAAATAAAAAACTTCGGCTAGGAGGCTAGGAGACCCGTCAGCTGTTAGCAATATGCAATGTTGCTGTGCAGAGCACAGTGCGATGGCAGAATGTAGTAGATGATCACAAGGCGGTATCCAAAACGTGGATATGCATCTTAACGCGTTTGACTGCCTTCATCAGAAGGAATTATATGAGCATTACCATCATTGACTTTGCGTCCTCTAAGAGGAAAGGACTTGGTCAATTAAATCCATTCTCAGAACAACCATATGGATGAACACTTGATTTAATATATGCATAAGGATCCATGTTTGCTCATTCTGGCTGTCATACTGATCATTATTCTGCATTTGTGGTAGAAATTGCAGCCGATCCTGGGCTTTTATTACTGTTTGATATTAACAGTCCCTGTTAATAAACAATTTTTTATTTGAATATCTGAGGTTGTGGATAATATTGTCTTTAGCGCAAGCCAAAAATTATTTTATACTTATATACTAACGATAAAGGCACAAACAGACTGTATCTGTGTACATACAAATATCAGTCTAGCGCTGACTTCACCCATCTCTTCTCCTCACAGAGAGTTTCATCATAGGAGATAGCTACAGAGCGTCACTTCTTCAAAAGCGGTGGCAGTCCCCACACCGATGGCTGTCATTGGGAAGTAGAGACAGCCAAAAGTTCCTTTTCAACTGTCTTTATTTCGATTGACAGCCATTTATTTTAATGAATGTGTGAGTATGTGATCGGAAGCACCCCCGTCGGACCACCAGAGAGGTAAGTAACCTCTCTAGTGACTTTTAAGCTTAGGGGGAGGGTTAGGGTTAGGCTCTGGGGAAGGGAGCGTTAGGGTTATGGCCATGGAAGGGGAGGGTTAGGGTTAGAATCAGGCTGCGGAGAAGGTGGAGTTAGGGTCAGGCTGTGGGGAAGGGAGACTTTGGGTTAGGTTGCGGGGAAGGGGGGGTTAGGGTAAGGATTAGGGAGAGGGTTGGGATAGAATCATTACTTACCTTTTGGCAGAAGCAATCGTTTTCCCAAACAGTTTGGAAGTGACTATAAAAGAACAGACCTATTGAAATCGGGCCATTCACAGCAGGGACCTACACCCCTTCAACAGGAACTACTATAAATATATGTAGGAACCAGACTATTTGTTGCTTTTAGAATTGGTAAATTGGTGGAGTGTTGAGCCAAAAAGAATGCAGTCACAGGCTTTTAAGAAATCACAGTATGTAATGTATGCTGCTGTTTGAGCTGTCTTTCCACCAAAACTTATTTTAATGCCAATATGTTCTATCTTGGTGTAACCAGATTAGAAAACATTTTCCACATGCTTTGCAGTGATTGAATTGCTTTCATTTTTAAACTATCACACGTGGTCCAGATGAGGTTTTATACACTTAAAGGTAGAAACAAAGGGATAGCCTTTTGTGTAGCCTAATGAGCCAAAAAGTCATCAACAGCTATACGACAGAAAGCATTTTTGGCTGCTGGTTGAAGTAAACAGATATTCTAAGCATGGAGAATCATTTGTAGTATTTATGCTGGCTACTCACACTCAATGTGGAGGTTCATTTTACCTTTGTGTGCATTAAAGGAAGAATATAATATAGCTAATTCATGACCAATTAAACAAGAAGTACCAGACTCAAGCAATTTGTTGAGGTCAATTAAACCACCAATCTCAAATTTGGTTCTTAATGTCAACATAGCTTTGCATATAATTTTAGTTTGTCTAAATGCCCAATGTAGTCAGTTTTTTTCCTATGTCCCTAAAATGGTAAGAGGCTTTATATAAGAAATTGCTTAATGTCAAATTTAAAACATTTGATTAGGTTAAGGGACATAACAGTAATTTTAAAATAATACAAAGGAAGTTCAAAGTTCAAAGGAATTAATTGTGTAACATTCAACACAAAAAATTGCTAAAAGGAAGGTAAAGGCAAAAATGTGTATTATGTCATGAAAGACTTTCTATATACACAATCCAACAGTAGAAATTGGTTTAAAAATTTCTTATAATAAATTTAGAACAAAACATAACAAACACAAAGTTAACAACCAAGCAAAAATATATTTTTTTAAAGTCCTAAAAGGGAATTGAAACATAATACTCCCCGTGTAAAGCAAGGGATGCAAAAACATTATTAATCTCTTTAGCAATAACTGAAATACTCGCTGATTTCAGAAAATAAGAACATTGGCCCAGATCCTACCTTAAGAACAACAGGGGACGTAAGTCATTTACAGAAGTCCCCTGTCCGGGAACATCTGTGCATGCGTGCACCAGATGTTCCACATACGTACCTACTGTCCTATGTAACTAAGTTATGTATAACAGTAAGTAAGCACAAGGGGCATACCCCGCTATACAGGCGGTTATAGCCATGTAAATTAGGGGGTGGGGCGGGAAAAACACGTTACGACTAGTCATAAAAACCTAAGGTAGCAATCTGGGTACGTAAGTATGCAGATTTACTACCATCAGCGGGGAGTGCAGGGGGGCGTGCACTCCCTGATGTGTGCGCGTACCTACGTATAGTGTGCGGGGGTCTAGATCTGGGCCATTACCTGTACTGCAGGAAATTAGGAAGTTGTGACTTTTCATAAACATCCTCCTGGGTGTTATATAGCACTATGGAAAGTGTAACTGAAAGCGTGCTGGATGTAATCTTACTGACCTCAAAAAATAGGTTAAAATTAAATTATTTTACGAATACTCTTAAAAATCAAAAGAACTCAGTGATCAGTTAAGTAAATTTAACCTCAATAGTCCCTGTAATATATAAAAAAAAGCAATATGTTGAATCTAACCTCTAGTAAGTAAATGCAGGTGACACAAAAAGGTGCTCTCTTAAAATTTTTTGGGTGGGACAGTCCTATGAATCTAATGGCAACTGAAGGTGCTGCTGTACAATTGCTAGGGGAAGGTTGCCCTAGCAAAATGGGTAGTTAGAGAAACAAAAACTGCCTATATGTGTAATGGAAGAGATTGGGAACAGGGAATGCTGACATGCTTTTTGCACTCCACTGGCTTTATCAACACACATGCAGATTACAGTATGACAGATTAATTATACCTTGTGCTTGGAAGACTGATGTGCAGAATAGCAAACAGAATCACAGAAGAGGAACAGCCTCTAAGTTGGGATAACCAATCATTTAGATGTATCCATCACACTATGGGCCTCATTTACAAAAAAGATTTGTGGCTGCGATTTCAAATCGTTGTATCTTGCGGCGATTTGCCCGCAATTTTTTGGTTTAAATCACGGGATTCAGAAAGAATCGATTTGGCCGCGATTTAAATCAAATCACATGAGTTGTGCGATTTTAAAAGGGCTAAATCGCGGTGATTTTCAATAGAAAACCACTGCGATTAGCCCTTTAAAAAAATTGCAGCAACTCGCGTGAGATTAAAAAAAACTAAGTGCTGCATGGCTGAAAGCTTTAGCCATGCTGATAGAACTACATGGCTAGGCATTGCTTAGCCTTGTAGTAATATCAGCGTCAGCATGGTAAGGCTTCTAACCATGCCGCGCTGCGTGTAGTGTGTGTAAAAAAAAAAATACAGTCAGCAACAAACATACATTAACACCTTACACTAAGCAGGCAAGTAAAAAATAAATATTCTCTAACTAACAATGTTCCCTAATGTGTGCACTTAACCTAATGACCATTTGGTCGCTAGGGGGCAGTGTTTTATGAGATGATGTCAGAAACAGTAGAGGACCAGTGTAACTGACGTCATTTCTTATATAAAACACTGCCCCCTAGCGACCAAATGGTCATTAGGAACAGCATCGCAGAATAAAAGGAGGTGTCCTCTTTGTGGCAACTGGAGAAGACCCCCGAGAACCAGACCAGTGACTTCAAGCAACGGGAACCCAGACTCCAATCAAGTGCAGAAGATTCATCTAATCCAGCAGCGCTTCCCCAGAGAGATGTTAGCAAACAGTGAGTGCCCAAAACTTTTATTATTTTAAACAACACACATTGCATACATACATTTAGAATAGGAGAGATGACCACTGGAGGTAAGTGCACACATTAGGGAACATTGGGGTAGAGCCAAAACTCCGCTTGCAATACGTTTACTTGCGTAGCGTATTTACGCGCACATACTTTCTATACACTCCCCTTGGCACACCCCTTGAATGTACGTATTTTGTCTGAGATCCGCTTTCCAAACCCTTCCTTAACTTTTGCCCACGTAACTGATATCATCTGTTTACGTACGTATGTGCAATGATGTCATAGATCTCTCACATGATGTTATAAACCTGCATTATGATGTCATAGATCTCTAACATGATGTTATAAACCTGTATTATGATGTACAAAGATCTGTATTATGATATCATAGATCTCTAACATGATGTTATAAACCTGTATTATGATGTA
>WWET01002859.1:159683-174557 GCA_011038615.1 Limnodynastes dumerilii | reverse complement strand
GAGATTTTGAGGTGCAGTGTGACAGAGAATCGGAAGAAGAGAACAGCTGTGGAGTGTGGTGATAAATAGGAGTTACTAGAGCAGAGACTGATAAAGCTGTGGACTGTGTGAGTTATGAAGTACTGTAGGTGCAGGTGTGGAGTACAGATAGAGGAGCAGCTGGAGAAATAGGTGGACAAACTGGAATTTAAATGCATTTAGAGGACAATTCATGAATTACATTTGATGCACTTACTTGGTGAAACTCTTCCCCACCCTATTTAATGGGGTAAATAAAGTTATATTTAAAACCTTTAAATATAAATGAATGCATAAGTGATGTTTTTTTTCCTAAGTCTATGGTCTGATGTATTTGTTTGCTTTAACATAAATATAAGGTAGAGTGTTTTAGGATTGTGCAATTGATCTTGAGGGTAAAATAAATCATCAATTTATTGTTAATAGATAGAAAATACAGTTCTTTATTATTATTATTACAGTTATTTATTCATAAATGGTGAATTGCTGAATATTTGTCATGTCACCGTAGTCTAGGGTAATATTACCATGACTACCAATTCTTATTATTCGTAACGTATACGTAATTTAAATGCAATTCAAACGTGATTTATATGCAATTTCGTGATTTATATGTAATTTTGTTGTATATCACTAAATATTTATTGCTTGATTTGTAGAGATATTTATATTGTATTGAGGCTAATTTGTAAGTGAAAGAATTGCTATTGTTAGGAAATTGAATTGAAAAATCATTTTTATTGCATTTTGAAAAGTAGAAAAAGTTTTCTGCATATTCTATAAAAACTGAAACATTAGAAAGAATATTTATTGAAACCAAAATAAATGTATTTTATTAAAATTAGTAGAAAGTGAGTCTGAGTTTTCTTACATTGCTCACACCTCTCTGCAGTCCACTAATTCCATCAAATTTAATAAATACCTGTAGCCCTTACCACCCGGGTTATCACACTTTGGCCGGCTACTGAAGAGCTCTGAACAGCAAGTATCAGCGGTAGGATACCTGCTGCTACAGAGCTAGGTAAGTAGTCCCAGCTGTCTCCCCCTGATGGCGGTCCTGAGTCCCAGTACCACCAGTGCTGCATAGTAAGGAACAGCATCAACCCATGGCTCCCCAGTAATCTGATAACTGCTGCTTATCTGTGATCATCTCCTTCTTTCACAGCATTTCCTCTCAGCATCTCACTTGGGGCCATATGCAGACTTCCGGACATATAACATATACGTCCGGTGATTAGTGTTTTTTCCTGCTGCGCACATGTAGTACATTTTTCACGTTATCTACGTATCTTTTACTTTATGTAGATTGCATAAAGGAATCTACATAAGGAAAAGATACGTAGATAACGTAAAAAATGTACTATGAATGCGCAGCAGGAAAAAAAAGCTAAACACCGGACGTATATGTTATATGTCCGGTCATCTGCATACAGCCCTTGGTTCCACGAAGTATTCAGATAACTATAACCTTTAATGGGTCATTATTCCACTTGTTCAGCTTTATCTTTCATCTTTCTTTTCCTCATTTTTATACAGTGAGACACTGTTCTTTATTTTCCATATTGTCAATTAAGCGTGTTACTGTATAGCAACTTGTGCTTTTTTCTCTTGTTAATTATTCTCTCAGAACTTTAACTTCAAACATTTTGAGAATCTCAAATAATTGACCTGTAGAGCGTACAAAAGCTGTTTCCAGATCACCAAAAACCTGTGCACATTTTATAGGTCTCTGTGCAGCTGAAACCCGCCTCCAAGAATTATTGCTATTTAATAAACGCCACATTATAAAACTTTCTGCATATTCTCAGTATATTGCCAAGAGAACTTTCTATTTTACCTTAAAATAAAGTTAACGGCCCAGATCCAGACTTAATAACGACAACTCATTTTCATATGCTGTGTGCGTAAATCTGGCTGTGGGTTACGCATCGCAACTCTGATCGTACTTAACTTGTATGTAACTCCATACGATAGGGTGTTACATCCCTACGCAAGCCGAATATATGCATTGTGGAAGGAGGGAGGCATTTAAATTGTACAGTATGGGCTGGCTTAGGCGCTTACGACAAGGCATTAAGTACGACCAGAGATATGCAAGGAAAAGTTAAGATAGAGTTTTGAAAACGTAAACAAGGTAAGTTATGTGTGTGCGAGGGCAATGCCCGGGGGAGGGCATTATACTTAGTAGTGCGGAACTCGAGCACGCTTGCGTATGGAAAAGGACCTTAAGTCTGGATTTGGCCCAATAAGATCTATTTTTTTTAAAGTGTGAAATGTCTATTTATTACAGGTGAGAGATAATTGGGACAGAGAGCTACATGGGTCCAAAGGAGGAAAAGGATCAAAGGTATTTTGGAGGAAGAGAACCAAGGGTCTTATAGGCAGGAAAGTGCATAAATGGCAGGTTGGTGCCACTGCGGGTTAAGACTGGGAGCCTATAGGATGTAAGTAAGGAGCTTGCGGGACGATCTTGGGATGGGAGACATCTTTAAGGGGCTTGTGTCAGAGTGCCCAACCTCTTTGGCTCTGGCTTTTGGATTGGGACAGCTGAGTATCACTAAGTTCTTACGCTGTCTTTTCATTTCATACTTTCACACATAAAATATCAAGCAACAGTTTCAGCAGATACCTTAGCAGAACGATGCTGGAGAGTCATCTGAAAAAGCATCTTATTGACTCTTGGGAACTCCTAATTTTCAAGAGCAACATATTCCAATGGCACCTTGTTTCTTCAGAGTGTACTGTCAAGTACTGGACGATTCATCTAGGAATCCTTTCAGAATGGACAGTACAAAGATCAGCAGCTGAGGATCCTGAGTACGAGAACAAGGTTGAATTGTTACAAAAAATCCAAGAGTGTGCCCAGATTTAGACCAATCACTGGTATGGATAACTTTGTTACGTTCATGATATGGTGTTTGTTATTCTCTGAATCCTATGGGTTGCTTATCTTTTAGATGTGTCTTTTAATAAACAGTTGCAACTCAATCTGCATGAACCATTGTGGTATTGGCAGGACCTCTATACATGAGGTTGTCCATCTGGGGACAAAAGTTGTGCTTTTTGCTACATAGAAGACAGATGGCCAGCATTTCTTATATTTTTATGACCTTTTTGCAATTGCAAGTAACACACATATCAAAATCAGTACAATAATACATTACAACAACAACATTACCATCACTAAATAATATTGCAAGTGTGTATCCACAGATTACCATCTTTCTCTTTCTACACATGTTCATACAACATAGGGTACACTGGGTATTAAGGCACAGGAAAATGTAAATAGTGTCTTCACTGTTTACCCTTGCGTACCCCAGTGTAGACAGAAGCAAGGCGGTTCTGCAGAGCACTGACAGTGCAGGTTCAGAAAATTAAATAGCAGAAATAAAATGAAGGCTCTTGGAGAGAGAGACTTGTAACTAGAAACAGAAGAAAAACCGATTATAGTAGTCACCTAGGTTGGTAATAATATTATATTAGCAGCTGTTGGTGGGGAGAGTTCTACCTATTCTCCCTAAAGATAAGCCAGACAAAAAAAGAGTACCACAGCGCTAAGCCTACTAATTGCCAATGTATATAATTCACCAGGTTAGAAAAAACATTAAGTTACAGAGCAGTGGTAAAATAATAATATTTTAATCAACAATTGTTCAGCGAAAAAACCATAAAACACAAAACACAAAAATAACAATAAAATTGTGCACAGCTGTAATGTCTTGGTTAAATTAAGCACAAATAGACGTAATGGGCAGAGTAAACCATATAAACTGTATAGGCTCCAAGAAAATATACGGGAAGCAGAGTAGTAGAGATTTCCTTAAGGCTGAATATAGCATAATATGATTGCAGTCAATTGGCCACGTTGTTCGTAGTAACGGGCTATAACAAAGCCTAGATGATTCAAGTCAGATACCACATCAGTGGTTAGGGGTAATGTCTCTCCCAGCTATAGGCTTAGTGAAAATCTGCGTAGATAAACCCAGAGAAGTCTCTCCTTATGAGCCCCGTAAAGTACTGAATTTGGAAGCCCGTGTGTAGCCTGAGGATGGTAAAATCGGCAATACTCACTGCCCTAGAGTGCTGTGCGGTCCAGGGAAAAGGAACAAATCCTCCGTGGGTAAGAGAAGCAAAGAACGGATAGGAGGCCACCCGCCGTTCACGTGCCCCACAGACCGAAGACCGCTGGTGCTCAAGTGGTTTGTAGTGTACAGCTGGTACTTTGCACGTGCAATAAAATCTCCCACTTACGCGTTTCGTCCCGTGCCGGGACTTTATCACAGGCTTAGCGCTGTGGTACTCTTTTTTGTCTAAATAGAAACAGAGGCAAATGATACAACCCTGTAACTGTGACTGCATCTACACTACAGACAAGTGTATAGTTCCAGACTTAGGGCTAGATTTACTAAGCTGTGGGAAAGCAATAGTGGAGATGTTGTCCATAGCAACCAATCAGATTCTATCTCTCACTTTCCTATTACATACTAGAAAATGTAAACTAGAATCACATTGGTTGCTATGGGCAACATCTCCACTTTTGCTTTCCCGCAGCTTAGTTAATATAACCCTTAGTGACTTTTGTCACTTTAATAGAGTAGTTTCAGTTAAGTTTGCTTGTGGCAACTCTGGCACATATTGATTTACCTTAAAAATGGGGTAATTATAGTTCAGTGCAAGCAATTAAACAAATGATCTCTAGCACATAGGTAGAATAAGGGATGCAGTGCTCATTGTGGTTTATATGAACTTGTTAGATTATAACATGGGGGTCTATTTTGTCTAAGTGGATTCCAAGGCAAAAATCCACTATGTGTTACTTGGAACAATTCTTGGTGAATGGGTTATTGGACCTAGTTGTGAAATATTTCCCTAGATTCACTTGGATGTGTTTTGCCGGTACAATGCGCCTACTTTAGACACATCTTTTTCCAACAGGGGAGCAGTGCAAACAGTCCTTTTGTGGCTGCTGCAATAGAAGAATCCCTGCACCTAGCAATGAGTGAACATCAAAATGCTGCCATTCCAACAGGGCTTCCAGACCTCTGTGCTTTCAGAAGATGCACAGATGTCTGCATTAAGTCTGGAGGTCTGGCCTGCCCTGCATACAGAAGTGTACGAAATGGCAGGACATAAGGAATTAACTTCCAAACATCTGATGTTTCGTGTGCAGCTCAGAGTTCTGGATCTGGTCCTTTATCATATTTTATAATCATTATAAAAGAAAACTGGGTAGTAACAAATCCATGGGGTGGGTAAGAGAGTTCTGCTTGTATACCTTGTTAATTATATCACTCTAGAGCAGTCATCCTAAAATGACTTGTGAAAAGTTCTCTGGTTCCAGTCCTTTTTCGAGGATACAAGTGGGCAGTGGGTTTATTGCAAGGCTTTGAAAGCACAGTGTGGTAAGTTAAGCAAAGTACTTACAAAGCACTGGGACTTTTCCACAGATAATCTCTCCAATCGCCCAATCAAAAGACCATTTTGATATGTCACCAGTGTATACTGTCCAAAGATCTCCTAATAGACATAGTACAAGCTTTCAAAAGATATTTTTCCAGCGTTGATCTGGCATATTAGAACCTCCATAAGTTCAAACCATAAGACCACAGATCGTTTCAAAAGATTTTTAAGCATCTTTGGACAGTACACACTTGTAAGATGTCTGGTGAAATGGTCTTTAGTTTGTGTGATTGGAAAGAGCCCCAGTGTGTACCCAGCCTTTGATTTAAAACTGCGGTTTCTCTGGAGGGAATACAGGGCTGGAAGGTCCCAGCTGTCTATGTCCTCCTTTGTTATGGGACTGGATAATTTTTATTTACTGAGCAGGGGTATTGATTGACTTTGCCACGGACAGAGCATATAGCATTGGTGGTAGGTTGGTGGAGTTATCCTTGACTATATCATAAACACATTCAAAGACATTCTATTTAGAAGAGCTGTATTTGTCCTGAAGCTCTTTTGAGCTATGGGTATCTATGTGGCATGGTATACACCTGTGCCTTCAATGCTGTCAATGCTGTCTGAAGTTCTTAAAAGTTATTGCACAGTGGAAGTCCAATTCCTATAGAAGATATATTGGAGTAAAGTAAGAATTCAGTCCGTTGAGCATTCCCACAGGGGCACACAGGGATTTTCTCATTCCAGAGGCATAGCTGATTGGCTTGGGATACATTAGTGGTTCACTCTTTTTTGAGTCGCTCAGATCGGGTTACCCCTAGTCCCCCCTTCTATATGTGTCTGCCTGCCTGCCTTTTTTTGGAGGGGGGGAGATTCTGCTACTACTTATTTTTTCCTGCCTGTTTATGGGTTTTTGTTTTTTGTTTTGTTAAGCATTGAGTATGGATCATGGGACATTCGTATAGTTACTGGGCAGAGCATTTTTCAGAGGCCAGGTGTGCATTTTTTTTTAAAGAGTTGGGTGAGCTTGTTAGGTGCCAGGCAGCCAATGTTGGATCTGCCTGTCCATTTTTTGGGTACCGTTATGCACTAATTATGCAATTGGAGGCAAAGATCTGCCCAAGCGTCCTCCCTGTCACTTTGTATGGGCTATTAGTCATGCCCTTAAAGCCATTGGACCGGATTCTCACTTCGGTATTTTTCTTCTTATGAATTTAGTTATACATTCAGAGCTGTTACGCATGCGTAGTAACTCTTTTACGCTATCTACATATTATTTTGTTACATAGATGGCATAAATGCGGTCTTTAAAGCACATGTACACAATCTACATAACAAAATGGTATGTAGATAGCGTTAAAGAGTTACTATGCATGCGTAATAGCTCTGAATGTATAACTACACTCGTAAGAAGAAAAATACTGAAGTGAGAATCTGGTCCAAATTGTCAAAGTTCCCATTTTTGAAAATTTTAGTCATACATTTTTCCGGGATATTTCAAAGTTTGAAAAAGCCCAGAAAAAACTAATGTACCCACTGCTAAATTTTAGGATTCCAGTAGAGATTCATCTTACCCCATCTGGAGCTACTGTACAATAAGATCAGGCCCACTTGTACTGGGGTGATGGCATACACCTGGTAGAGCAGGGGATGCAGATCCTTGTTTGGGATTTGTTGGAGGCTTTACAATAGACATATTGTGGTAGGCGGAGGTACCGGAAGGTCCTTTGCTGTGGAAGCTGCATTAGGGTGTTAGCTTAAGTATGGCAAAATGGGGTAGAAGTTGACCTGTAGAACACAATTTAAAGGTTAAATGGAAAGTCACCATGCCTCACTTTTGGTCCCAGTATGTGCCAACAGCTGGTGTGTGCAGAATGGAAGGGAATGTGTGTTACATTTTCTTAGGGCTTGAGTGGAACTAAGAAGGGTGGGACTATTTACTGCTCTATTTAAGCATTACTCACAAATTCCATACTCATCAGATCCCCCTCCCTCCCCAGTTTTAATATTAATATATTGTCTTTAATTATTTCATTTTTTTATTTTGTATTTTTTGGGTGGAACAAGAAGACTCTGTTGATATTGATAAAAGCACTGTAGATGACTTTGGGTATAGAGTAACACCTTTGCTTTTATGTAAGTCTTGACATCATCCTAAATTAGAGGGGGTATTAAAATAATCACTGCTCATATTATAATATTAAGCATAAGTTGATTTAAAGGTTAATAGTTCACCCTTTGATGACTGACCATGTAGTGCTTAAATGCCACCTTTCTTCAATTTAATTCAATCAATAAAATGTATGACCTATTTTAACTGTCAATCACATGTATCTTCATTAATTAGATAAGGGTATGGTCTATGTAACATGTAGGTCATGGTTTGTGAGTAATACATCATCAACCTCGGGCACCATATTAATTAGTATTGTAGTGGAATATGTTCTTCCTCTCAGGTTAATTTAATAACTTAAGAAAGTCAATTAAATATGCTTTCTCTAGAATTGTTGGGATTAATTTGTGAAAAATTCTTTTAAAAATTAATCATTAATCATTTCAGGAAGACTGGACTATTGTCTGCTTCTTGCTACATTGAGAAATAAACACTTAACTTTTTGTCCCCTTACCTTCTATAATTCAGAAGAATGTGTGTTGTCAGGGCAAATGAATAGAACTTAGCCTAGTTATAAGAATAAAGTGAATGTGTCCATAGGCGTCGGAACGGGATGCCCTCTCGCCCCCCCAAATATGAGGGGGTGGCACCTGGCCCAGCGGGGGCAGGCCCGGGTAAACGCAGTGGTGGGCGGCAGCTGCCATGGAAGTTACATAGAGCACTTCCTGTATGAGGAACAGAAGAGTGCACGTGCCGTGGAGGAAGAGGTGAGGTAAGTAAAAAGTCCTGGGGGAGGGGGGGCCTGGTGGCGCATGATGGAGTACTGGGGAGAAAGGAATGGTGGCACGTGATGGAGTACTGGTTGGTGGGGAGGCTGATGGCACATGATGGGAATACTTGAGGGGTGGGTGGTGCATGATGGGAGTAATGGGGAGCTGGAGACACATGATGGGGATACTGGGGGAAGGGGCTGGGGATCCTGGGAGGACTGGAGAAACATGATGGGGATACTGGTGAGCTGGAGATGAAGAGGTGGAGGGAAATGATGGGGAGGGGAGATGATGAAGAGGAATTATGAAGGGGATAGAGAAATGAGAATGGAGAGGGGGAGACGATGATGAGAATAGGGAGATGATTGAGGGAAGGGGGGTGATAAGAATGGAGAGATGATGAATAGGGAGGAGATCTATAGGTACAGCATATATATATATATAGCTGTAGATTGTTTTAAAAATATGTATAAAGCTGGATGCACAGCTGTGGGCTGACCACGCCCCCAATTGGTTAACCGCGCCCTCTTTGACAGCGTGCTGCAATACCTATTACATACCAAGTTGGGAGCACACAAAGGTGAGATGGGGGCACCAAGGGGAAGGCTAAATTCTTGCCCTTCCAAAAAAAAAAAAATTGTTGTGACACCCCTGAATGTGTCATATTACAGGACAGTGAGTGAGATTAAGTAGTAACAGCTTAGTCACTGTCAAATTCTCACAGGCTGATTAAATATAGGTGTACAGTGAAAAGAAAAAGGAGAAAGTGGGAAGAAAGAAGCTGGCAACCTAAGAACTTATAAAAGTTCAATATATGGGTTAAACCAGAGTTTTCATGCAGTGGAAGCGAACATACACTATTGAAAATGTATAACTCGGGAAAGGTAAATGAGCATTGTTGGCAAATATGCTGAGAGGTGTAATACAGCAGACTACACAAATTTGCAATTTTCAGAGTATATATTTTTGTAATTAATTTAATTAGTTTCATGTATGAGCTGTTTAATTCTAATAAAGTTTGTAAACATAATTAAAATTAAAAGCTTTGTTTAAGCAACAGAACTAAACCCCTAAAATGGAAAAATGTTAAAAACAAAAAAAACAAAATGGCTGTGCATTTGTGCAGCAATGCGCCATTCAATAGAACATTTAATAATCAGTATAGTAAGTAGTAAGTAGTGAGTTTTAAAACATGTTTTATTCTTGAATAAGACTAAAATGAGACAGTTTAATCATTGTAAGGTGTGTAGGGCTTAGTTTTAATTATGTCTTGGGAGTATTATTCATTAATAATCTCCTCTGTCTGTGAGTTTCACTACTTCCTGAGCTGGTGCAGGATATCAGGAGAAAACATGGCTGCTGCTGTGATTGTAGCTACACTAAAATACCCACAATCTAATGGATATATAGTGCGCTATAGTTTCAATAAAGCACTGCACACAGAAGCAAACACAGGTGGATCAGTCACTTTATCAATACAGGTTGACCAGCAATACTATAGAGCCCCAAAAGTCCTTCTTCTCTTTTCCCAATAAGTGAAATTTCTATCTGACCTTGTTATATTTTTTAAAATAAGTAGAGTCTTTAATATCCAAGGACCGTACGCAGAGTACCGGACGTATAACATACACGTCCGGTGTTTTGCAATTTTGACTACTGCACGTGCTTAGTAAATTTTTTTACGTAATCTACGGATCATTTGCTTAAGTAGATTGCTTATATGCGGTCTTTAAGACTCATGTGCAGTAGTCAAAATCGCAAAACACCAGATGTATATGATATACGTCCGGAACTCTGCATACGGTCCCAAGTTTTTTTCGATATATTCAGTCACTTATGTCCAAATTTCACTCTCATTAATCCTTCATTTTCTTTTTTCCCTTCTTTTCTAGGGGTGTTGGGCTCCGGTCCGAATGGCCGCTTTCGGTGCTCTGTAAAGTGTTAAAAAAAAGTTCCCCTCTACTTCCCCTAATTCTTAACATAACTCTCCTTCCTGGCAGCCTGACCCTAACCCTCCTTCCTGGCAGCCTGACCCTAACCCTACTTCCTGGCAGCCTGACCCTAACCCTCCTTCCTGGCAGCCTGACCCTAGCCCTCCTTCCTGGCAGCTTGACCCCAACCCTCCCTAATTTGCAGCCTGACCCTAACCCACCATCTCCCGCAGCCTGACCCTAACCCTGCCTCCCCTGCAGTCTGACCCTAACCCTCCCTCCCATACAGCCTGACCCTAACCTCACAAAAAAACTTTACTCACCTGTCCCCTCGGTCCGGCGAAAAGCGGCGGAGTGATCTGTTCTTTCTGAAAGTGAATGGGTGAGTATGCCAAACGGCATACTCACCCATTCATAAAAAAAAAATTCTAAAAGTGTAAGCTTCGGAAAAAGGGACATTCGAAAAGTAACTTTCAAATATCCCTTTTTCAGAAGCCACACTTTCTAACCGGAGATTGCAACCGCTTTTCTAGGACTCTCAGTGTTCAATTCAGACATAAAAGAAGAGAAAGAACAACCTTGTATATATCTGCGATTTCTAGTTAAGTATAATGGTGTCAAAAACTTACTCACATTCTTCTCTTCTTATGTTTAGTGCGTATTTAATTTCTTAAATTCCTTTAAGGTCCTCCACCCTCGGAACAAGAACAGAAAACCAACCCTATGTGTTTCTGCAGTTTCCAGGTAAGTCTTAAAGTGTCAAAAACTTACTCACTTTTTCCTTCTCTTGTTTTCAGCATAAAATTAATCTTTTGATATCCTTCCATGTACTCCTCCCTCGGAACCGAAAAAAGAAGAAAATATACACGACCTTGCGCAGTACTTCTTACACCAGTAGTAAGAGGCTACTCACAAAATGTTCTCTTTTGATATTCGCTTGTATTTAGTTCTTTTTCCTTCTCCTTCAATACTCCAAGTTTAATTTGTAAACCGGAAAAGAAAAAAAGAGCATCAACCTCGTGTATTCATTTAACAGCCTTATAATTATAATAATAAATGTTTCACTCACATTTTTCTTTCTTGTTTCAGTTGCTTATAGAAATTCTCCAGACTATTTACTATCTTCGTAGATATAACTTCTCCAATCTCTTCTTATAGTTTTTCAGTAAAAGTTCATTTATTTATCACAAAATTACACGTTTGTTTTTCAAATGACAACCAATAAAATATTTAAAACATTATGAACTTCAATAGAAATACATTAACCACAACCGTCTCAACTAATTTCTCTTTGAATAACTCTTGACCCCACTTGGGGGGGGAATCCCTGTAGATTAAAAATTAATATTTTAATAAATAAATTAATTAATATTTATACCATAATATTTATACCTTGCCTCCAAAGATATTCGATCACTTAAAATATTGCAACAATAGCACCGTACTAAGTGAGAAAGAAAGGTACCGATAATATCAAATGAGAAACCTCTCTCTACCAAAGTGTTTCAAGTTGTGCAGACTCTTTTTCAAGGTGTGTGTATCTATAAATCTATATTTTCTTGTTGTGCTTGCTCCTGTTGCGCACATGTCCAGTGATAAAAATCAATGTGCTATCGATGTACTCCGCTACCAGGAGTTTTGGGGCCCTTGATGTCACAAAAGGGTGGAGCAAACTTTTCTATGCATGTCAATAGTCATTACAAGTTGAGGGTTTAGGTGAAGGCATTTGAATTTTTATGTTAATAAATTAAATTTAAATACAGATTTCAGGACTGTTGAAGACTCATTAAACTAACTCACATATATTTCAAACATCAATAACATTTATTAACATTTATTATTAATATAAATATATATTTATATATGTTATTTATGAATAACATATATATATATATATTTATTTTTTATCCAGTCAAATTAAACCACCTCACAGCTCACAGAAGTTGTTAAAGGCTGCAGCAGCTCGACTAAGCAACACAGTGGGCACAATTGTCTTCTTGGCTTCCTCCTCCTGCACCTGACTCATCTGCCTCGGGACACACCAGCTCCATGCACTTGCAGATTGCACACCATGGCGACCAGCCACACTGGACAACCCTAATACATATGCCTACAACCAAGACACCTGAAAGGTGAGTGCATCCACATCTACCTCCTCCGTATTAGCCATCATTAATTCACTAGCTTTGTGTGTTTTTTATTTCTCCTCCACGCCATCTCCAAAGCACATCAGGCGAAGCTGCTTATGAAGTTTAACTGCTGATTCTCTACAGACTTTATTGTGACCTTTTGTGATTGGACTCTTATCTGGACAGCCAATCCCCCCCCCCTCCCCACACATTCAACCCACACCTCCATATCCTAATATACTTGTACATCCTCCTAGGTTTGAGCGCAACTTCTCTTTCCTTTCCTTTACCCATATATACTTTTGTTTTGTCTGTTGGGGACAATTCTGAAAAGAAGTGCAGCTTGCTACCATACAGACACTTTCATCCCCCCAGTGACCTCAGTGAGCGCAACTCCACCCTCCTTACATATAATGCATGAAAGCCTATTTAGAGGAAACACCCAATAACTGTATACTAAAACTATTTTTCAACTTTGAAAAGAGCCACGATTGGCTTGAAACCTGTCAGAGGAGAGCCGTCCGCCAGTTATTATATTTTATTGTGTTTTTGGGGTGAGTTATGACACATCATTTCTCTTATTTGAATGCTCACTACTATACATTGTATTAAATATATACAGTTAGTTCTCTAAAGATTCCCATTATTAACATTATCTCTTCTTTTCAACATTTCTTTGTCCAGATGTAGCAAATTTTGTCTTGAAGCAGTGTCACTAATTAAGTGACCTTTTTAATGATTTTATCTCTATTTGGAATCACAGTACATTACTTACTTTACAAAACAAAACCTTGAATCCATTCATTTTATATGGCTTAACATACAGCTTATCCCCAAGATAATGCATTACCTTGAATTCCAGACACCATTAAACCACCAATTAAAGATTTCTGAGTTTGGAAGTGTTACTTACCCATTTAAAGCACACAACTTTATTGATTACTTTATGTTGAAAATTACTGGATTTATAGAAAAGATACTTTATGACAGTAATCCTCCAAATATAGTTTTCATATGGTTCTTGAAAATATAGTATTTATTACATTAGCATGTCAAGGTCTAAACACAAATAAAAATGATCCTTAATACATTTATTTTGTTTTATTACTTAAAGTCCTAGTATTCTCCCACCACTGAAATTCATGAAGCCAGATGTTTTGTGACTTTATCTTACTTATATTAGCATTAACTATGCTAATATATTACTTGTTTCTTGAGTTAATGGAGTGGTCAATGGTAAAGCATAAGAACAAATGCTCTATCAATATATGTGTCAAAAAAATTCTGTAAATTTTACTAGAGACTTGTGAAATGTTTTTTTCCTGTTGTGCATAAAAGTGCATAAATGTATAAAAATAAAGAAAAATTAAAAATGTTTTTTTAATTATATTTTAACTTTAAAAATCAACAAATATATTCAAAATATTAAAAACTGGAAAAAAAAATATCCAAAAACGCAAAACTTACCTGTCGTCTGGCTGATGCGTGATTTTAGAGTCCCAATATGAAGACATGGCACATGCGCAGTGTTTTTCATATCGGGAATTGAAATTTTCAAAGTCCCGCAATGGAATCTCTGCGCATGAACCCAGAGATCATCGCGGGACCTCGCAGGTAAGAGTTAGTAAATTTTATGAATGAAGCTGCCATACTCACTGCAAACCGAAGCAAGCCTGGATCAGCTTTGTTCATTCAAACATGCAAACCTAAGTAAATAGAGCCCTTTGTCTTGAGTCAATATAGACTGATTCAAAGGTCAAAGTCAAGAAAATATCCAGTCTGCAGCTCCAAAAGGACAAAAACTAAAGCAGAAGGAGTAGAGTATTGTATAGCACAACAATAACACAGCAGGTAGCAATGCTGTCTCACATTGCTGGAGCCATGGGTTGGACATATCTACAGTACGTTGAGTTCATATGCTTATGGATAATTTCACTTGTGTGTTTTAGCTTTCTTTCCCATGAAATACAGCATCATTCAATAATAAAATGGGCCTGATTCAATTAACAATTCACGCCACAATAGACAAGAAAATGTTTGCGGTGCACATTTTCCCGTCTATTTTGGTAGCTGATTTTTTTCTATGAGATGCGAAAAAAAACCATGGAAAAAAAATTAGCAGAATTAGCTTTGTAGCGCAAAAAACGCGGTTGTGAGGCTAATTGAATCAGGCCCAATGTGGTGATATAAATAAAGATAAAATCATAATAGGTAACATGTAAAATAATATTTCAATTTATAAAGTAACTACCAAAGTTGTGACTGCTACAAGGACTACAGGTGAGGAAGCCTTGTAGCTCACTCTAATCTAGACCTTCACTCTGCTCTGAAAAAAACAAGCGTTTCAGCATGTGTGTGTTGCTGGGCATGCTCAGAAATGACTCTCACCCTTTCCTTTTCTTCCTTGCAGAGTTTGGACCTCAATCAGACATTGAGGCCATTGTTAGGCTCCTACCAGAAAAGGGCCCAGTATCATGCCCTACACCTAATCTATCTATCTATCTATCTATCTA
>WWET01002859.1:114907-131565 GCA_011038615.1 Limnodynastes dumerilii | reverse complement strand
TTGTAATTGTTGTTGTTTTAGTTTAGTTTTACTTTGTCCAAGTTAGTAGTCTATAGGAGCCTCTGAACCTTCCAAAAAACAATATGTACATACTTACCTACCTACATAAATAATGCAATGTTTTGGGTGGCAAAAATAGGAAGATAGGTAAGTATAATAATAACATGCAAAATGAGTTATAGACAGTATTAGGCAAGTATAGTAGTTATGTATATTACTAGTGTTCAAATTCATGTATTACTAATTCAATGGCATTATTTATGTAGGTAGGTAAGTATGTACATATTGTTTTTTACCCCATGAAAAAGCTATAGCTACGCCAGTGCTGTACATAAGCAATACAAACTTAATAACATAATGGGCTGCATACAGACTTAAGTGCTTGAAATTAGTTACTCCTGGGCTAAACCAAGTTGATTTCAGGGGGAGTCAAATTAATTGTATTCTTTGCATGCAGGGCTATATCTTTGAATTGCTTACTGCACACAGATACTGACCAGCTTTACTATCACACTGTTATTTAGACTTGGGATAGGAAACATCACCTCTCAACGCTAATACTGCAACAGATGAAATATGACTCCCCTGCAATCAACATGGTTTAGCCCAGGAGTAACTAATTTAAAGCACTTACTTAAGTCTGGATCCAGCCCAATGTGCTCAGCATTGACAATTCTTTCTTTTGTTACCTAAAAATGATATGCACTACTGCAATGATGTCCCTCTTATGACCGGATTCACTAAGGGACAATTTTGTAAAATCAACTATTTTGGGTGATTTTTCCGGCCATTTTGCAATCGGCGGATTTGCATAAGTTAAATCACCATATAATCGATAAAATAATGAATTTTCAACACATACAAATCACCAGATTTACTAACCGTCAATTAGCAAACTCCCGGGAAAATTGCCCTAAAAAAGCCCCAAAAAAAGAGCTGAAAGTGAGTGTTGATTTTGTTAAAATCGACACTCACTTTGTTAAAAACCCATCCTAGGGACTTCCGCATTTTAACACAGCTCCGTTCAGCAGCCTGAACTTGCCACCATCAAACATCCATCGGCAGGATTTTCGGCACCTGGGGTGTCGGATCCGGCGGGGGAGCAGACAGAGCAACTGCATACCTTCAGAGGTGGCGATTGGGCCGCAGGACACGCATTTGCCACGGAGTCCGGTCCAACGGTGGGCCTGGGAGGCGACGGCCAGCTTGTAGGTCGATTGGGAGAGCACTTCTTGCCTGGCACTGCATCCTCGCTCTGACCAGATCTTCTTGGGTCCGCAGAGAAGCTCCTCGCCGCTGCTGGAGGAGTCTGAAATTGGAATAGACGGCTGATCCCCTGGGAGGTGTGCGCACGTGGAGCCGCCCGCCATTTTGAGGTACCGCAGCTTTCTCTGTTGGTGGCGCCAAGGGCAGTGGAGGGCCCATAGCTGTGAAACATCCTGATCCCTGTCAGCGGGGAGGGAGAGACAGTGTGTCATCTGGCGGGGACGCTCGGCTTGGAGGTCGGGGTGCAGTTAGCGGGACATCGCCCGCCATTTTCCATCACTTGCTGGTTATTTATAGGACTGCTGTTCATCGGGCCCCACTGAAAGCCTGTTGCTTATTGCTGCTAGGAAGAGGGTGGTAGGACACTTCCACATCATATTCACCTGCTTTAACTGCTGCTGCCTCTCTGTTTTGGGAGGGTGGAGAGGCGGTGGAGTGTCGCCTCAGCCGCCACTTTAGAGACCACCTCTGCAGTGCTGCACATCTGCTTATTCCATTACCGGCATAACCTCCGCTATACTGTTGACAACATCTATTGATTGTGGAGTCCCATTACCTATTACTGTTTAAGGCTGGCTCCTACCTGCCCTGACCCTCCTTTGGATCCATAACTCACCTACAAAGGGTTGCTGTCCTCTTGTGGCGGAATCAGTGCCTAAATAGGGGACAGCGGCTGAAATGTTCTCCAGGGTGTCCGCTGGATGTCAAGAGCTTGCTCTTCGTACTATCATATGGGGGCCCTCTGTGGTATAGTCTGCATATGTTTAATTCTGCATAAAGGGCTACTGTCCACTTGTGGCTCACCTACTGCCTGGATAGGGGACAGTGGTTGGAGACCTCCCCTCCTCCCCCCTGCAGTGGATCGGGAGCGGACTGCCCTTTTTCATCGCGATTTCCACACACTACTACTGTCTGGGGGCTTTGTGGAGTGGACCTGCGGCTCTTTGGGAACTGTTATGTGCCCGACCTAACGGGGGCATCCGGTTGCGGACACTTCAAGCTTACCTATTGGTTTGGGGCAGGGCTGTGAACTTTGGCCTTAGCTTTACCTGCATCTGCTTGGTATATTGTTAATAGGCAATATAGAATACCTGCTCCCTGGTCTGTAAACCCTCTCCACCTACCCTTTATTGTCCGGTCCCCCCTCCTCCACTCTCCCCCCCTTTCCTCTCCCTTTATCCACCTCCCTACCCTTTCCCCCCTCATTTTCCTCCTCCCCTTGAAGGCTCAGTGATATTGAGAGTTCTATATCTCTTAACTAACTCCATTTCCAGGGGCCCTGTCCCCAATGTGACTAGCCATTTACAGTTTGTAGATATGTGATTTCTAACTTGTAGGGACATGCCCAGGGGGTCACCTCAGTAGCATCTCTCACGATTGCCCATCTATTTGGTGGTGTATTGTATTGTCTTGCATATTATTGGTAACTATTAGCCTGTTTGGGCTCCCGCCGGGTACTGTGTCTGAATAGATTTTTAGACAGGTCCGGCCTGTCTTCTCAACCTTCTCCTTCTAAACTCGCCAGAATGGGCAAACACCATAATCCCTCAGCATGACAAAGTTCGGCTACAGTCTGTCCTTTAGAGGATGCTCAGGACGCAAATATGTCACAGGAGCAAACTCCAGTTGTTTCCTCTATTGAGGACATGGCTAGAGAGCTCTCCAACATTATCCTACCTCTCATGGATAAAAAATTTGAAGATTTCCAAACCCGCTTAGATTCGGTTTTAGCTAAAATCGATGCAACAACATCTAGATTGTCTACCCTCGAGCAGCTGACTGGTGATTCTGAGGACTCAATCCAGAGTCTTCAGGCAACAGTGAGCGCACAAGCTCAAACCATTCAAACTATGTCTTCTAAACTGGATGATTTGGAAAATTGCCACAGGCGCAATAACTTGCGCTTTGTGGGGATTCCTGAATCAGTCAAGGGTAATCAACTGAGTGAATTTATAGGCATCCTCATCCCACGATCTCTAGGGATATATAACCCGGACGCACCACCACAAATTGAAAGAGCTCACAGGCTAGGGCCTGATAGGCAGGCTCCTCAGAACAAGCCCAGACCGCCCATCGCCAAATTTCTTGATTTCAGAGTCAAGGAACACTACCTATCTGCTTATCATCAGAAACAACACTTGGAGGTTGAGGGTCAGAGAATTTACATGTTCCAAGACTTCTCGGTAGAGGTCTTTCAAAAGAGAAGAGCTTTCTCTGAAGTATGTTGCTTATTAAGTGAACAACACAAGAAGTTTGCCTTGCTCTATCCAGCTAAACTTAGGGTGATAGAGAATGGCCAAACCCTCTTTTTCACTGACCCTCAACAGGCCAAAGACCACCTACATTTACACCGGCCGAGGCCGGTCTCGCCGGCCCGTCCGGAGTGACTGGATATAGGGGTCATAAATTGGAGTAGTGAGACATGTTCAATTTTAATTCATTCCCTGATTGGGTAGGTTTCAGTGTTTGTAATGCCCCTGAAGGTAATGTTTCTTTGTTTGTCGCTAATGTTCTGCTTGAGTCATTCTAAGGGCTCACTTCGTGGACGACCCATAGGTACAATGGGGACCACCATTTATTGTTTTGTATTATTCTTTTGTTATGAAAAACTGTTATCACTGCATTTTACAACACTTGTTCGTGTTACTATACAACTCATGTTTTTCTCATCAATGTTCATTGTCTTTCCATTTTTGATGCTGCCGTGTGAGGGAGAGAGTCGTTCTCAGCATTTGCCGCAGACAACCCAGCCTTCCTTGGATGCATTTCTTGATTCCTGTGTTGCACAGCTTCATCTGCCAGGGATTGGGGTATGATGACTTCGCCGAATTGTAATACTAATTGCCCGGGCGCAGCGGGTCACGCACTCCTAAAAGTGGTCTCCTGGAATGTGGGTGGATTAAACACACCCATCAAGGGCAAAAAGGTTAGCACACATCTGAAACAGTTACATCCTGATTTGATCTTTCTGCAGGAAACGCACTGGAGGGAGGGGGATGCTTCCGCACTTAGGGCAAGATCCACTAAAGTTGATTTCTTTTCTGCGATATTGAATTGCGGGGCATCGCCGCGATTTTCCCGCGTTTTTTTTTGTTCCAAATTCACTAAAATGCACATTTTTTCAAACACAGGCGATGTGCCGCGATGCTTTTAGGGCTTAATCGCAGTGATTTTCATTAAAAAATCACAGCGATTAGCCCTTTAAATAATCATAGCAAATCGCATGCGTGAAAAAAATCCAAAGTGCTGCATGGCTGCAATGTGTAGCCATGCTGTACTCATTAAATTACAAGGATCAGCAAAGGTGATACTTGCAATTCTGTGTATACAGCATGGCTACACTTGTAGACATACAGCGCTCCGTTTACAGTGTGTGTCAAAATAAAAAAAAAACCACTACACAGGCATTAACCCCTACAATTCTTTAATAAAGTGTTACATGTGTAAAAATATGTAAACCTAACTAACATTACCCCCTACGTGTATGCACTTACCTTAGGTGGTCATCTCTCCTAAAGTAAGTGGTATACATAATATGTTACATGTTAGTTAGTGTACTGTACAGCTCTACTGTTCCTGACGTCACCTTCTGAAGTTAATCTGCGCCCCCTACTGCCGGGAAGTTATATTGAAGACGCCGGGATCAAGAACAGAAGCTTTATTCTGCATCTCCAGCCCAGAAGATTTTTTTTAAGCTTGAAGAAAATAACAGAATTCAGCATTTCAAGAACATTAGAAGGCTCCCAAGATGCGGACATCTAATGGTGAGTTAAATTTTTTTTAAATTAATTTTATACACATGTAACACTTTATGTATACCACTTACCTTAGGAGAGATGACCACCTAATGTAAGTGCATACACGTAGGGGGTAATGTTAGTTAGGTTTACATATTTTTTACACATGTAACACTTTATTAAAGAATTGTAGGGGTTAATGTCTGTGTAGTGTTTTTTTTAAATTTTGACACACACTGTAAACAGAGCGCTGCATGGCTACAAGTGTAGCCATGCTGTATACACAGAATTGCAAGTATCACCTTTGCTGATCCTTGTAATTCAATGAGTACAGCATGGCTACACATTGCAGCCATGCAGCACTTTGGATTTTTAAGCACAAAAACACATGTCTGTTATACAGACATGTGTTTTAATGGTCGCGATCGGCCAAAAAACATACATTCGCCGCTCTATAGAGGCGAATGTATGTTTTGTGATTTAAAGGCGATTTCACCGCGATCCCGGTGAAATCGTCTTTAGTGAATTACAAACTTCCTATGTTTGTAATTCAAAAAAGTCGGGACCGCGAATTGCAGACCCGCGATTAAAAAAAAAGCAAAATCGTGTGATTTTTAGCTTAGTGAATACACTTTGGCGATTTTTAAGCTAAAAATCACATGATTTAAGGCCATTTAGCCCAAATCGAGCTTAGTGAATGAGGCCCTTAGAGCGAATTGGTTAGGAGACCGTTACACATCTTCTTATACCACCAAAACTAGAGGGGTGGCAATTATATTTGGTAGGCACTTGCAACACGAAATTTTAGAGGAAGTTCAGGACCCAGAGGGTAGGTTTCTGTTGCTGGATGTTAAGATTTGGCATATGACCTATACATTTGTCAATCTCTATGGCCCAAATCAGTGTCACCGGGAATTTTTCCACTCCATTACGCAACTTTTGGCTAGAAGGGCCACTCACAATATAATAATGGGAGGGGATTTCAACACTGTGGACAATACTCTTATTGACAAATCACCACCCAGTACCAATTTTCACTCGCATAGGTGGATGTATATGGATCCAGCTCAGTGATCCCTGGCGGTTGTTAAACCCCACAGACAGATCCTACATGTTCAGCTCTAGGGTCCATCACTCTCAGTCGAGGATAGATTATATGTTGCTTTCCGACGCGCTACTGCCACGGGTCACGGCTGCCAGGATTAGGGATATAATGGTTTCAGACCATGTAATGGTAATGATATCCTTACAAATCCCTAACACTCCTTCGTCGCCACGTCTTTGGCGTTTCCCAGACAATCTATACCGCTCTGCGGATTTTAAAAACTATATCACCAGACATTGGACAAATTTTTGGGATGATAATCTCGACCACTGGGATAATCCAGTGCTTCTCTGGGAGACGTCGAAGGCGGAGATGAAGGGACACATAATCAGTTATGTGTAGCAAAAGAAAAAGGATGCTCGGCGGCAATACGATTCACTTCGTAAGGAAGTGGCGGACGCATTTAACTCCTACATAGAGTCCCCTGCGGAGGGTTCCTATACGACATATCTGGAGGCCCGTAGACTTCTCGAAGGCTTTTTAACTGCCTAAGCCCGAACCAATTTGGATTTTATAAGAAACAAATTTTATCGTTGGGGCAACAAAACTGGGAGGTTATTGTCCACCATGTCAAAACAGTGGCGTAAGAGATCCCATATCACGGCGATCAAACATTGCCAGGAGTATAGAGTACTATTGGGTACCGAGGACATTCTAAAACAATTCACTGATTATTTTACTACATTGTATAAGGCACAATCGAATGACTCGGAGGCTTGGGAGCGATTTTTGAGGGAAGCTAACTTGCCTAAACTTTCCCCAGGCCAAAATGAAATCCTCTCTGCCCCTGTCACAGCTGAAGAAATATCAGCAGTAATTTCCAAACTCCACTTAGGAAAATCCCCAGGGCCGGATAGCTACACAAGTGAATACTACAAACTCTTGCACTATGAAATAATCCCCAGTTTACTGGAGCTTTTCCATGCAATTCAAACTCACCAGCCCATATACCCCTCATTTAATTCAGCTTTGATGACTCTCATTCCCAAGCCGGGTAAAGACCCTCAAAGTGTAGAGTTCTGCTGTCCAATATCCCTTTTAAATACAGATTTTAAAATCCTATCTAAATAAATGGCGACCCGTTTGCAGTCTATTCTCTCCACCCTGTTGACAGATCACCAGATGGGTTTTATGCAAGGGCGTCATTCTATCCAGGCCATTCGCACGGCTATAGCGGCTATGGTTAAATCTCACCAAACAACCTCTTCCCGTGATATGCTTTTGGGATTGGATACCCATAAGGCATTTGATACAGTGGCTTGGCCACATTTACAAGCCGTTTTACAATGTAGGGATTTTGACCCGTCCTTTATTCAGTTGGTGGAGTATTTCTACCACAACCCATCTACTACCCTGCTAATTAATAACATGAAGGGGACACCTATACTGATGTCTGAGGGGAACCAGACAAGGGTGCCCGTTATCCCCATTGCTATTTAACATTTGCATAGAGTCATTATTTCGCACCCTCCAGAACTGGCCCCTGTTCCGGGGTATTTTGGTGGGGAATGTTGAGATCAAGTTGTCAGCATTTGCTGACGACGTATTGCTTTATATATCCAATCCCAAAACCGCCTTACAACCGATTTTAGACAAATTGGATGCCTTTGGTTCTGTCTCGGGCTTCCGGGTCAATATGTCCAAGTCCATAGCTTTGTGTATACGAAGGGGGGTCACTAAGCTGCGCTGGAGTGGGAATTTATCGATACAAGGTTACATTTGTGTGGTTAGATAAAGTAGCTACCTAATCTCAATTTAGGGAGAACGGCAATTGAGATTAGGTAGCTACTTTGTCTAACCACACAAATGTAACCTTGTATCTTTAATTCTTGAGCAAGTAATTAAAGCACCTGTGGAAGGACTTTAAATATGGACGACACACCAGACACATAATAGCTGCTTTTGAGAAAGTCCCCAGTAGCAGGGACGAAAAGCGTCAAGCAAGGAGAAAGATTTGGACCCACTCATAAGATTATCCACTTCCCAATATTCAAAAGTCATTGGAGCCTTGTACCACACAACCGCAAGTTTTTTATTCATCAGACACAGAAACCGGAACTATAAATCAGCAGTGGAAGCGGCTGCAGCACGAGCCCAATCTCCCTGTGCACCGGCGGGATCTCTCACCGAGGTCCACACCGAACGGAGGAGACTAAGGACTTAACAGCTGTTCCTGTCTACAGCGGTATGTGCCATTTTTGAGTGACTCTGTGTGTCTACTATATCTACCAACGGCGGTGTGTGTATCATCCAAGTGCCCTTCTGTTTACTAATGTTGCATAAACCTACTATTACTACCTTTGGGTTGGCCACCCAGGGAGGAACGCTACATCTAATTATCTTTTGGTTGTAACTGTTTCAGAGGAAATTTCAACAGACTTATTTAGAGTGGGGTCCAATCTTGAGATAAATTGTGTCTAAATTTTAGTATCATTATTTTTATTCAATTCTAATTAATTGTTTTTCAACAATAAAAACTATATATGTTACTAATATCAATGTCGTTCTCTGTAGATTATTGAAGCCCATTTAGCTTCAGTAATTTAATTTTATATATTGGAATATTTATTTCTTTCATCAATATTTTCTATACATTACTGTTACTACTAATCTTCTTAAAAAGCGCTGTATTTTTTTTTTTTTTTTTAAACTTACATTTCTGATATCTTCTTTATTCTGATGGCTTGATTGCAGTCATTCCATCTGTCTATTGGATATCATCATGCAAGATGCAGCAGGGAAGTCCTTCTTCAAATTCCTCCCTCTGCCAGCTCTGCCACTTGAGGGTCCCCTATTTATACCCATTGATGGTCCCTTAGGGCCTCATTTACTAAGGTTGATTTTTTATATAAAAAGAGATGTCATAAACATTAGGGGGCTCTAGTGAGCGCTGTAATGTTTATGACATCATTTTTACTATAAAAGGGAGCCCCCTAGCGACAGACCGGTCATTAGGAGCGGGGACACTGAGGAGGAAGCAGGGGTGCGTTGCGGAAAGGGCCAGAAGAGGCCGAAGACCTGCTGCCAGCATCGGGAGAACTTCTGCAAGCAAGCTGACAAGCATCCTCCTGCAACATGGAACGAATATCTTCAAAAGAAGCTGACAATCCAAGTAATTATTTTATCGATTATATGATGATTTAACTTACAGAAATCCACTGATTGCAAAATGGCCGGAAAAATCACCCAAAATAGTTGATTTTACAAAATTGTCCCTTAGTGAATCCGGTCATAAGAGGGACATCATCCCAAGACAGATGACTGCTAAACTGTAAATCGAGACATTTATTCAATATTTTATTACACATTACACATGCACAATACACTTTAGGGGACATTGTAGGATGGTGGCCACCATTTTAAGTTAGTGACACATTAAGGGACATTTTGTACACATTTTATTCTGTGTTTTACATGTAAGGTTTGGTCATGTAATATTGCAAGGTTTATGTGTGTAGTTTTTTACAATTTTCAACGGACACATAACACATTTGCATGGAGATTTCTATCTCTTATCAGGCTGCTGCTTATACTACTATAAGAATTAGCATGGCCGCAAACACATGGTCATGCTTTCCCTTATAGTAGTATATGTAGAAAATGTATGTAGTGTTTTTTTACTTGGGGAAAGACACATGTCAACTATGTTGACATGTGTTTATCCATTAAAGTGTGAGGCACTTTCTAGGAAAGGGTCTCACACAGGAGGCGATTTTTTTTCCAGCCCTCATTGATCGCACTAGAGGCGATTTAGTCAAATCGCCTTTAGTGAATGAACCGTGTTGTATAGGCAACATTAGAAAAGTAGGGACTGGGAGGGTAGAACGAAGTAGGTTGATTTGATGGTTAAAAAGCCCAAAGTCCCAGTACTTCGGCTTTAGTAAATGCAACGATTGTGAAAAAACAGCTAAAGTCCTGGGACTTTGGGCGATTTTGCCAAAATAGACCTTAGTAAATGAGGCCCTTAGAGTAGAACCCCAGCTTCATGAGAGTATAACAACTGTGGGTACAATGGTGGCAACCAAGTTACCCACACACCTGTCTATACACATAGTAACAACATCACTGTGTGTGTAATCAGCATTTGCATAGTATTGAGCTCTTTTATCTTCCTGTAGAAGCTAAATGAGCTCAATACGCGTATATAATATTAGCACTTATATAATTTTTCTGAATATTTCTTACAAAAATATATTGAAAAGGGGATTTTCAAAATAACTGAATGTATTCACTTATTAACAGTGGAGTTTTTTTTTCTGTATAGTAATGTATCATTTAACATAGGAAAGTGGAGGCATGGTGAAAATACAGGGCAAAGACACTCTTACCTGCCCTGCAATCCCCAGTTACCCTCTTCAGCCATGTAAATCAAGAGAATTGATTACGGAAGAGAATAATATTTCTGGAGGCTTCAAAGTAGATAATCGTTCGTGGGAATTATGGAGTTTGAGTCTCCTCCGCTTGTTGAATCTCACAGTCTACTGTCCTCTTTCAGAACGATGGCGTCATCTTGGTTTGCAGTAGCTGAGCCTACAGTGGCTTTGCAAAATTCCCCAAAAGAGGGAGAGAGTAAAAATATGAAAAAAATGGTTGTTTTGCTTAACCATTGCTCTCTTTTTCCTTTCTAAAAGAGACCAAAGAAAAAGGTAAATACTAATATGTTCAAAATACCCCTAATAAATAACTGTGGCTGGTGTTAATCAGAATGGGGTAAATCCAGAACTAAGTAAGCTATCGTATTTACTCTAGCCGGAGACATAAAAACGCAATTTTGTATATACTGTGCATGTGTGTGACAGATGTTACGCCACGTAAATCTGAACGTACATACCAGCCTAGTATCAACAGCGTAACTACAAACGAAGGGGCATGCTAGCCCTACAACTCCTGTAAGTATGCTTTGGAGGCGGGTTGAGGCATTTAAATCATACAGTATGGGCGTGCTTAGGCACTCACATATGTGAAGCCTTTACATACGTCAGTAGTTAAACTTTGAAAAGTTAAGGTAGGGTTTGGGAAGCGTAAACCGGCCAAATTACGTACGAGCGAGGGGAGTGCATAGAAAATACGCTAGTGTAAATACGCTACGCAATGAAACAGAATGGGAACATAGGTCTGGATCTTGGCCAATGTTGGCATCCTCTTGTATCTTCCATCTAGGATGCTACCAGCAATTTAAAGACGAAGGACCCCATAGGGCCGCAGGGACAATAAATTGCAGGCAGGGATCCACTCTCCTCCAGTGATTCAGGGGTTAAGTTTGAAGTTGTTTAATATTTTAGATTGGCTAAGGTAGTATTGGGGGGTGGGCTTAGTGGGGTTATAAAAGGTTAGAGGGGCAGGAGGGGTTTCCTCTTTGATTCTGCAATCTTCTTCCCTTAAAGTGATGTTATGGTTGTATTGACATGTTTCTTCCCTCCTTCCAATTGGTGCATGATTGAAGGTAGCAGTGGGGGGTGGGGGGAGTCAGCAATCTTATTGATGCAAAGGGGAATGCTAAGTTATGGTATGGTCTATGGAACACAACTCAGGATGGATGCTCGGACACCATTCTCTAGCGGATGGGTCCTTAGGCTGGCCACCTTCCAGGTACTGGAGTGTGCAATATGATTGGGTTGTTGACTTTGTATGACCTATGGCTGGAGGAACCTAGGTTTATATTCAGATAAGTGTAGTTAAGTGTTAAGTTAAGGCGCTGAACCCCCCATCTGCTATATAGGCCATATAACCATGCTCCCTTCTAAAAGCAGCTGTGGCCTCCGTGTATTTATTTCATTAAGGTGTGTCTGACTGACCCGTTTAATGATTCTTAGGTACCATGACATACACAAGCACATGACACAGGCTTTGGAATGCCCATCTGGGTCCGGATTCACAGTTACATAGTTTTCATCTTACGCAAAGACCGCGTTAACGCAATCTACGTACAGAAATGGTACGTAGATAGCGTAAATAAGCTACTACACATGTATAGTAGCTCATCTCTTAAAACAACGTACGTAAGACAAAAACTACGTAACTGTGAATCCAGACCCTGAGCTCTATCTGTATTGCAATATTCCCCTTCTATGTCCTGTGCTATCACATGACATGCCGAGAGCTGACATTGCCTGGCAGCCATTTTGTGTCAATCACAGAAATGATAATGATGTGTAGGATGGAACAAACTCACATCAGATGCATTCTTAAAAGATACTTTACTTTGTATTTATGCAGAAACATCTCTAAAGGATTGCTGTTTAAAACACAAACTATCCTAGTGAGATTCCCAGATGTATTTTGTGATACAAGAGCTGCTATATGACTGAAATTCTGAAAAAGAAACCCAAGGCATAATAAAGTAAAAATATAAGGATCATTGATAGAATTGTTTCTACAGGTCACATCTTTCAGCGTGATCTGCTTTAATAATACTCTAGAAAAGATTTATAAACAGCATAGTCAGAAGTTTAAACTCTATCTTTTAAAGACAAGGGTTCTTAAGTTTGTATCTTCCTATTTTCATTGGTTACAAAATACTTTTTCTCAGTCCTTTAGCTGGTTTTAGAGCATTAAGCAATGTCACAAATAGGCATTACTTTAGATGTACACTGCTTACTAAGCTCTCAAGTGCTCCAATGCCCAGATGTTATTTGAAGTATATTAGATGATAAATTTGTTTCTTTTCAATGTCATGGAGTGAAAAACAAACTACAATAGTAATAATATGCATGGATTTAGCGATGTACACTATTATTCCACAAAATTGATCTTATTCTACTTAAATGTAATGTTTTGACTCTGTGGACAATCTCATTCCGGAAGCTATTTTTATTTTGTATATTTATTTAAGCTCCTGCATATCTATTGCTGCTATAGCTCCATTACAGTGAAAATGTTTTATCCATAAACATGAACAGAATATAATTAGATATTGCAAAATATATCTCATTTTTTAAAGATATTATATTATATAATGGTAGTTGGTTTAAATTGCTTTCATATTCTCACTGGAGAGTTCTGCAGCTCACTGAGAGAAAAAAATCTAGTTACTGTCAGCTTGAGCTTATTACTGGAAATGCCTTCAGAACTAATTTTGAAGATGGATCAATAGGTGTGTCCTTTCATCTGTATCTTGTGTGCTAAGTGGGCTTTTGTATTGTGATATATGCTGTGGTTTCCTTTTAACCCTATATCATTTTACTGTATTCCTTTTGCATACACTGATCTTCTTATGGTTTAATAATTACTAAATGCATTCTATGTTTTATTATATACTTAGAGCATGGCAATGACAGTTTATTGGAGGTGTGGCATTGTCAGAACTTCATAAACTGTTATTGCTATATTCTAAGTATAAAGTAAGCCTTCCCAAACCCCCTTGGAACAGATTACTAATTTGCTTCACAGAGACTTGTGGGTTTTGTAAACATTTATTTTCTTTCCTCTTCATTAGAGGCACCCAAGAATGTTTTACCTTCTAACCTACTCCTCTTCTTTGCCCGGTCTCCTCTCCCTTTTGTACTCACTTCTTGATTCAACCCTTGACAACTGTAGTGGACAGTAAATCTGATAAGATAAAATGGTCTGCTCTGTGCTGACTGTCATCTCATATCTTCTTCTCATATCGGGGCTGATTCAGAGATGCACTTACACCTTTTTTTTAGGTGCAAGTGTACAGCTCAGCTAAACCATTTTTCAAAGTAAGGGGTGTTAATTAATTTAAAATCTTTTGCATGCAGGGAAAATACTTTACTTTTACACATAGAACTCACATACTGCATAGCTTTATGTTTATTCTATAAAATAGAGTTAAACTAAGAAACTTCACCTCCTAATTTTAATTCTGGTTTTACAATATAAATCTACCTCCCCTTGCAATTCAACATAGTATTACCCAGGTCTACACTTGCACCTAAAAAAAGGTGTAAATGCAACTCTGAATCAGCCCCATCTTCTCAACAAGGGGCTAGAACTTCTGCCTCACAGCGCTGAGGTCATGAGTTTGAGTCTTAGAATTGAAGGACCTTTTTGTATGGAGTTTGTATGTTCTTCCTTTGTCTGCATGGGCTTCCTTCAGGTGCTCTTCTCTCCTCAAACACTACTATTCTGTGTCTGTACAGGGTGGCAGAATTTTACTGACTTAGGGACAGAATAGGGAGGTGACTTGGCAGGGCCAGATTAACAATGGGGCTAATGAGACTACAGTCCCAGGCCTCCATCTGAAAATAAGCCCTCCCACACACACTGCGGTGCATAAGGATGAATGTCAGGATCTGACATCCTCCTCCATAGCATACTATATAATGTGGCCTCTTGATCATTTTAAGCCCCAGGCCTACATGGCCCTCAATCCGGCCCTGCGACTTGGGTGTGGCCTTACAGAGCAGCGGTTAGAGACTACCACCTTAAAACAGCCCTTGTGCTCTCAGCTGCTAGTAATGTATTTATTAAACAGCTGTCAGCACTTATACATGTCTAAATCTAGCTCTGGTTGTCCACTTAGATAAACTGCTCTGTTGCTCAATTTTCATATCACAGACAGCTAGATGGCAAATCTGTACATCAAATAAGTGTCACCACACAGAATCAGCACACAAGCTGTCACTCAGTAGCTCTGATTCCTGGTGGATCCTTGCACAGGATAACACTCAGTTGTCAAGTCACAAATAGACAGAAAAATTCAGTGGGACAGACAGGAGTCATCTTTAATAAAATATTAAATATATAACAATGAAGTTTAAATATTTTCTGCAGGTGCGTCTAGTGCGACAGGTGTAGTGGGGGAGGGGAAGAGGGGCAAAAAGTTGCCATTTTTCCTAGGATTCCTAGCACTGGCCCTGTATCAAAGACCTAACTATAGGCCTGGTCCAGATCTCCATGCGTTTTTCATATGCACAGAGATCTGGAAGTCCATATGGATGTGCATGCCCCTGTTACACCCCTCTCTCATGCGGAGTTCTGGACACTTACATGTCCAATACCCTGCCTTAACTTCTCCACATGGGGATCCATCTGAAGGGAGATCTGTGAGGAACTACTCATTACTGCCCCCCAGCACTTAATTTACATGCCTGTCCGATGGGGTTTATGCATGCGGAAATCAAGTGCCACCCAACATACGGATACCCTAGCATACCCAACTGAGATCTGTAGATCCGTAGCGTAACATCTGCCGCACGGATGTGCAGATGGTACTTTTCACGGGACTAACATTATTAAATGAGGATCAGGCCCTATGTATCAGAAATGCCAACTCCATCTACTGCTTTCCTGAAATTGCACAAGCTTCATTAGGAAATTACACAATTTCACAGTGTGAATCCTCTGTCACACACAAGTCCTCCAGAGACAAACTTTGTTGATAGAGTCTGGATAGTGGGTCATTTTTTAAATATAAAATAGGAAAAGAGAAGGTTCTGTTAATATTTTTTTTTAGAACTATCAAAATAACTACTGGTGTCCACATGGACCAGAGAAACCTACATGAACTCAATTCACACTATAAACACCAGAGATAATAGAAATTATGACCTAGCAAAACTGTGGAATATTTGATATTTCAGCTCACATAACTGAACTCCTTATTGTATTTTTTTTATTGTCATGTGCCATTCATGTGTTATGTGCCATTGATCAGGTATCTTATACAATAAAATACAACATTTCCCGAGTGCTTGTTTCTATTCACCATTACTGCATAGGACAGCATCTGCCTTTGTCAGGTATTATAGAGATTATAAATGAGTATAGTGTTATGAAACATAAAGTCAAGACAATGAATGCACAAAGAATGAGATGCCATAAAAGTAAGTTGTTATAATCTCTAAAATATTTTGGCACTAACAAAATGCCTCATCCATAAAAAGGGAACACGTAACAAGGATGTAATTACAAGAATTTAATAGACTGAATTGATTTTTAAAACTGCAAACTCCATATCTCACTTTATTTCTGTTACTTTAACATTCTTTTCCTTAACATTTTATCACAACCTTGGGATCTAATGTCTTTACCTGGATTTTTCAAGGTGGCTTTATTATATCTGAGCTGCAGTACCGTAAATCATACAAGTGTATACTTTTACATTACTTTTATACTTTTTCTTTACTTTTGCATTGCAATTGGTTTTCATAATAAACTTATGCCCAAATATATACACTGAAGTTTACACAGGAAATACTAATTTGCGTCGCTTATTCATAAAAATTAACTAGTAACCTAAACCTAGGGCCTGATTCAATTTGCCGCAAAGACAGGGAAAAGCTTGCAGTGCGCTTTTTCCCATCTATTATAGTAGCCACAAAATATCGTGGCAGGATTAGTTTCGCACCACAAATTGCTAATTGAATCGGCCCCTAGAGTTTGATCCAAGGCTGCAATACACTTTTTTAAGGTGCAGGTGTAGACCAGAGCAATACCATGTCAACTGCAAGGGGAGGGAAATTTAAACTGTGAAAGCAAAATTAGAATTGAGCGGTGACGTTTCTTAGCTCAATTATATTTGATAGACTAGACATATAGCTATGCAGTATGTGAGTTTTATGTGCAAATGTAAAGTATTTTCCCTA